>VYZV01043765.1:55911-67002 GCA_013401275.1 Pandion haliaetus | reverse complement strand
AACATGACTTGTGTTTGTCCTTCAACAGAGTAGTGGTAGTCTCACTTCTGTTCCCACATGTAGTGAATTATTGTGATACCAGTGCTTATGTGGATGCAGTCTGGTACCCTCAGGAGTTAATCCAGTTCTTGGCTTCTATGCACTGAGAGAACAGTCATGTAGTGGGTCCAAACTGCACAATTAATGACATATTTTTCTACTTTTTTCTTTTTTACTTAACAGTTTCTCATGAATTTTTGTGAGCAAGATGCTGTTTTAATTGATTACTTCCTAAAAGAAACTTCCTTTCCCCAACATTGACAACTTGCAGCAAACATAAATGAATAATGTGGTGTAAATGAACAGCAGGCACTCACTGACCCATGACTACAGCAAGGAATTCAAGTAAGCATTGCAAGTAAATCCAGATTAGCTGATGGGATGAAGCCCATGCATTTTAGAGGTCTCTGGGTCCTGTCAAGCTCTGAGAAGGCCAGTTATGAAAGAGGGAGAGAATGTCAATAAAGTCTTTTGAGACAAGTTTTTTTTTGTTGTTCATTCACAGTAACAAATAGGAAAAAAAGAAAGAGCACACGGTTCTACCTTAGTAGTCTTTATATCATATCTTTAACAAAAAAAGATTCCCTGTGCCCAAACAGCTAACAGTCCAAGTGTCTTCTTGGTTTCCAGTCTAAGCAAACTGAATCCAAGTTGACTGTATGCTCCAATTGAACTGTTTGTTGTTTTTATATATATGTGTGTATATATACATGTGTGTATGTAACTATAAAAATTGAAAAAAAAAATGAGAAGCCGTATAGTTCTAAGAGCATAGGGTTTTGGAGCTGTTTTCTTCTTTTACCTCAAAACAAGTTATCTCTCTGCCTGTGAGTAGTTTAGACTGTTTCTATGTTTGGTTATACATATGTTTTAAACAGTAGTTATAGTCTATGGCTTTGAGATGAAGTGGCTAGGATCCATTTTCTTTTTTGTCCTTCCTGACTAGGACATGAAAAATTAATGACTTTATTTAACATTCTACTTATTCTGAATTTCAAAAAATACCATTAATAACATTCATTACTAATAGGCCGTATGGCATCTAGGCGACCAAAATTCAGACTTCTTATACTCAGCACTCCATAAGCGTAATGATAAAGTACTGTTGCCCCCTTCCATCACTAAATAACAGTTGAGGAAGAAGAATTTCTAAAAGATGGGGGACAAGGATGTATATGTACGCGTATACATCCACACCCCAAATATACGATTATTTCCATCCATTGAACACAGTTATGTATAATGATATCAAACTATATAACTTATAACTCAGCATTGAGTTTATGGATGTTAAGCCTCAAAAATGGAAAAGATCCCAATTTATTTCACAAAGGTGGTTTTGCATTGAAAGGTTGGAGAAAAGATAAGTCCCCAGTAAGGGTCAGAGCAGTTTTACGTGCAGGTGTGTGCTAGAATTGTGCCTTGCTAAGCCAGTGGCCTTTGTGAAACACACATAGCAGAAGAGGCTAGCTTTTGGAAATATCCACATCAGTCTGTTGTATTTGAAGGAATAAGGTCATAAATTCTTCCATATCCAATGCTAACATGCTTGCACAAATACTAAGACAAAAAATAGAACTATTTGTAGGAAGTATTGAAAATCTCATTTAATAAATTAAGTATTTTTAATTTCTTATCAGCCTTTCTTTTTTGCAGACACTTTAATAAATAAATGGTGTATACTCAAAGCTTCCTTTATTCACAAGGAAGAAAGAAGGATTAGCTTTATTCCTTTTATCTGTACCTTCTGATCCTAAAAAGACCCATAAAATAAGGAATAAGTTAGAACCAGAAACTCGAAGAATCTTTACATCTAATCTGTCCTTTGGAATCTGAATGAATTAAATAAATCCAAATGTTATGAATCTGTGTGTTTTCTTTGCATTATAATTTAGTTTTGATATCCAAAGCATAAACTACAATGAACTCATGAGAAAACTGAGCAGAAATTCTTAATATATGTGCCTTTTCAGAAGGCATGTATAGAAACAAAGAAGTCAAGAAAAAATCAGAGAGATAAAGAAAAAAATCTACGATGAAATGCCATTTTATTCTGTATTTCTGTACAAAGTGTCAGGTAACTACACAGAGCTGCACAGTATGGAAAGATCAAGCAGAACTGTATAGAGGGCATCTTCTGGAAGTCCCTGTGTGTTAAACTTGCTCCAAAAGCACATAGAGGATCCAGCCCATCAGGTGACTTTTAAAGACTTAGAGTGTCTGGATTTCATTAGAGTTTAGACATTAGCTAAGCACCATTTCCTCAGCCCTGTCAACCCTAAGATATCTCCAGGGAGACAGACGTGCAAAACTCTAGATACCTGGGAGTCTTTAAAATGGGAAACCAAAATGTTTATGGAATGTAAAATTCAGCAGCATGCAAAGGTTGACCTGGGGTTTTCCAATCCACAAATTTTGGTAACTAATCTTCATGTGAACCACGCCCTGACACTCACGTCTTCTGGACTTGGCACGTGGGTACAAAGACGAGGAGCTCAGCATAAAACCAGAATAGATTAATGAGGGGTTGCTTTCTTTTGCTGTTCATTACCATCATGTCATCTGGAAAGTTAAGTAACTCCCTTGGATTAATGCTGGAGTCAGCAGTAGTAATACAGCATAATCTCTACAAGGAAAATATTTGTTTCAGTTCTAGAAGCACATTGAGAGCACATGGCATAGAAACAAAAATAAATGGAATATTAACATACCCCATATTTCAGATTAATATCTTGGTCACACAGACAAAATACAACTTGTAGATGTTACATGGAAACAAACTCTGAAAAATTCCTATCGTTAACATTTAAAATTAATATTGCTTCAACCAACCTCAATAATCCTGTTAACAACTGACAATATAATTAAGATAGGATACCTCTTTGCTTGTAGTAGTTGGGGATATAAATTATTGAGTGTGTCTAAATAAGCACTCAATTAATATGAAATTTCTGACTATGTTGTACAACATATTTATTGAATGGAGGCTTTAAAGTACTAGACATGCAGGCTGACATTACTTATGGTTACTTACAAAGTATTTACATAGACAGTTCAGCCTCAGTACCTCAGTAAAATGTATAACTCAAGGCAATCCTTCCATATTCACTATTCCAGCTTCACTAGGGTGGGTTTTTTTTGTTTTTTTGTTGGTTAGAAACTGATTTATGACTATCTCTTGTTTTGTCCAATACTAGGAGATACTTACTCAGCAGAGGATTAAGGAAAGTTTAGGGAGGTGAGGGTTGCAGCCTTTTTTTTTTTTTTTCTTTTTTACATGTAAGTGTTGCTTTATAGTTGGCAGCTTTCTCCTAACACAATTACCTGTAGTGACTTTTCATGTAATTGTCACCTGCCTTCTCCTTTCACTTAGCAATGCACTTTGGGTTTTTGTAGTCCAGCTGTGAACCTGCAACAATTTCAAAGTGACAGAATGATGGAAGATCTCAGTCCAGCAAAATCCTTTTATGCTTCCTAATGAGTGGGTTTTTGTCCACAGTGAACATTATTTTAACTTGGCATTTCAAAAAGTAATATATAAGTTTGTGTTGACTGACAAAATAAAGTTTCGTTTTCCTTCTATATAGCAAAAAGATTTTTAGAACTTGGCAAAAATTAAAAGAGAAAAAAAATGTACATAAAATGGGAAAAAATCTGAAGTAAGACTTCATGGCTTTTACTGAAAAGCATAAGAACATAAATGATTATAGGCTGGGTTTTCAAAGATGCATTTATTCATTCTGTGGATGGTAATAGAAACATCTTTGAATATCCCTTCCTTAAGTTTCCTACATTAGCTTTAGTTTAACCGATACATCCTAGGTATTACATATACCGAAAGAAAGATTCAGCCCATGTTTTAAAGCACACAGGAAGATAGTACTTTCTTTTGCCTTTCAATTAATTTACTTTTGTATGGAACCTAAATATTTTGTGTTACTGCACAAAAGAATTTCAAAAGGGAAACTGTCATTAACAATAATTGTCCATCTGTCAGCCATTGCAAAGTGTACACTCACGTGCAAAGTATCATAGATAATTAAATATTAATCTTTCCGTGAGATAGAAAGATATGAAAAATAAAGAAAAGTCACAAGGCATAGAGGTGACCTTAAAGCTGCTCAGAAGAACTTCCCAGGCACAAAAGCAAAGGGAATTTGAGACATGGCAGAGTTAGTTTGCTCTGTTCTGACAAGTCTCTCTATTATAATAGATCCTGGACTTAGAGCAGCCTATGATGACTCAGGTCACCTGGAGATGATATTTTATCAGGACTATTTTTGAGGTTCTAGGAAGATGCATCAGCAAAAATAAATTACATGCAAGTCAAGGGTATGGCCTTTGAGAAGTCTTGAATGAAGTCAATGGTGCTTAATATCAGTGTCAAACAGCAAATGGAAGAAAAGACAGAAATATTCAGAGTTATGTGAGATCTGGTCTTCAGAATCCAGATCATTTAGAGCAAGACAATATAAACCTGACTGTTAGTGACCAGGTGCAAACACAACAGTTTCCATATTACACAGAGGTTAACCTGGAAATCTGGGACTTCTGGCAGGGTTGGGCAGGATATTAGCTCTGTGTCACATTCTCCTGTATTTTGTATCCAAGGACAGCTCAGGCAGAACCAGCTCCTATCAGTTTCTGTCCAAAAGAAAGACTTCCCAGAAAATCATCTTTCAGGCCACAGGCCTGCTATGCCCAAACCGCCATGTTTGGCCACACATATCAGCCACGGTCACAACCACCGTAAGTCACAGTGGCCTCCTGCTTTCACCAGCCACCTCACTGCCTTTGACTTGGGACCTATAAAAACAGGGGCCCCTGCAGCTGGCCCACAATTTGCCGAGCTTCCAGGCCCTCAGATGCCAAGCATGCTTGGAAGGAAAAGGAGCTGCAGCAGTGAGGTAGGTGACTGCCCATCTTGGCATGGGACAGCACACAGCCACGGAGGAGGAAGGCACCTTCCAGGAGGAAGAAGGTGAATCAGCAGAGGAGGAGGAACGTCACCCCTCGTGCCATGAGAGCAATTGCCTGCACTCATGCAACCGACGGCATGCAACGTGCAGCTGTGGGCACACAGGGGAACAGCACGGGGCCCTGGCATTTCTATCTGTTGAGGCATGGTGTGAGGCCCAGGTGTGTCAGCCCACCAAAGGACAACATGGAGCCCATGGACATCAATCCACCAAAGCACAGCATGGGGCCAATGGCTGTTAATCCACCAAGGCAACAGCATGGAGCACATGAAGGTGGATCCACCTCAAGAAGATTCATCAATGGCAGTGGGTCCACCTGCCACAGGGATGACCTGGCAGCACCCCAGCACATTCAGGTTCCTTTGCGTGAGGTCGCACCAACAGCATCACAGGAGCGCTCGGCCAGCTCCCTACTGGTGGCTCAGCCTCCATGCCTTCACGACCGGACAATAAACAACAACAAAACAGTAAAAATGCTTTCACCCTCTCTTATTTGGCACTTCGGCAACTGCATCTGCACTCCTGTGTCCCCTCCTGGTCTCTGAGTAGGAGGCTTTTTCTGGAAACTTTCTGTTTCTGTGCCCTACTTCCTGCTTCTGTAGTGCCTTATGTTCTGGGGGGTTTTTAGTCTGTGACATCAATAATCTGATAATAGCTCTTTAAATGGAGAAAAATTACCATAATAAAAGCCATTGAACCCTAAGAATTTCTTGTTTCCAAAGGTAAGAAGGAAGACCCTGGTAACTGAGGTCTGGTAATTGGGACCCTGGTAATATGAGCATGCCATTTCATAGTCTCTGATACCTCTCTCCACTCCTCCATCCATTTCATTTAGACCTTGAGTAGTCTATTCCAGTTTACTGACCTGTTGGCTTTCAAAACAATTTTTTAATCTTTTGTTAAATTATTACACACTAAGTAAAATATAAATATATGAAGGTAATAATCACAAAGAGAGTGACTAGCATAAGCAGAGAGTGAAAGTTCACTGAAAACAAAAGCAGCTCTTAATCCTTGTACTTTTTTTCAGGTATTCAGTTTGGTTTTGAGTATTATGGATTTTAAATAATAATGAGTTAAAGTTTGTGCAGAGTAATTAGTGAGAAGATGAAAAAAGAGATTAGTTAAACTTCAGGATTACTCCCTCTTCTATACAGATTTAGATAGTGTTTATCAGTGCTCTGTCTAAGAATCTTCCAATAGGCAATGTCACATCTGTCATATGTTGGTTCCTCTCTTATCTCCATCCCCCAGGGAGAACTGCATGACAGCATACCATAGTGTGTCTTGCTGCAGCATGTTTTCCAGGGTTTTAGTTGTGAATATATAAATTGCTCTTTGACAGAGGGCAAGATCAGAGAGAAAAGCATTTTGTAGGGGCCAGAAAACAGTGAGGCATATGAGAGCATCTTCTGGAAGAATTAGCTCCATGTTTGGGACCGACAGCTGAGAAGATTGAGCTCCATCATAAACAGCACGGTCCCATTGGGGGCAGAGGTCTGCTGCATCAGGAAGGAGATGCTGTTGGTTATTATTTTTGTCAAAGAGCTTTAGGGAAAACGTGGAACAGCCCAGAAAAAATCTTGAAGATGGGCATTAGGAATCTGAATTTGTTTCAGGGTCCTATCAGAGGTGCTAAGGGAAGTATGGAAGCAATGGTGAAAATATAGCAAGAACCAGAAGACTCAAATAAGAAAGAGAAAATGAACAAGCTACAGGAAAAGTTATTATTGAAGAAATGTACAGTACTGCCCAGTGATAATCTTGCAGTGTGTGTGCCTTCAGAGACAGCATGTAACAAATGAGAACAAAAGAGGCAGGATATAAATGGTAGAAAGGAGAATTAATACAGCATATTGTAAACTCACATCCTAAATACACAAGCCAGATAGTTAAGCTTAAAACCCACTTCTACCTAAACAATATCTAGGTTGGACTATCTTCACAGGTCCACCCTGGACCAGACTATGCAATTCCTCAGCAGTTTTCATGACAAAACTACCACATACCTCTGGAGGAATGTGTTACAGCCATTGCAGCTAACTGTCCGGCAATGCTGTGACTTCTTACCAGCAATTCACCTTATTTCCCTTGACAGTGAAAGGGATGGCTACAGAACCAGTTTCCATCCAGCTCTGTAACAGAGTCTAAGTGGAATGGAAGACCCTCCCATTGATGGATTTTGCCAAAGTACGGGGAAGAGTGGTTGTTTAGTTTTGCTTTCTTTTGTCTTGTTTATTTTGTTTTCCACAAAGTCCACTGCCTTTCCCTTTTTTCTCCTTTGGTCACTGCCAAAATGTGATTAATAGATAATCTGCTTTGAATATACCATGCGTTGTTTAACATCTTGAAATGGGTGCACCTGTGTACAGTACAAAATAACAGAAGGAGAGAGGAACACTGTGAACTTCGATGGTTAGGTATATATAAACTGATAGAAAGTGTTACAAGACCATATTAAACATTTGCCTCTCATTACCCAGGTTCAAATACCAGATGACTCACTGGCTTTGATAGAATTTGACCAGTGTAATAGAGGTTAGAATTCACTCCACAGTCCATAGGCACAAGAAGTGTTCTTGATTGGTAGCCTGGGTCATTTTTTCATTTAATTATGAGAAATGAGTATTATGGTTAATGTTCCATAAATACATTTTGATAAATGTAACAGGCATAGCCCATTTATGTAAGAAAATAATTTTAACATACAGCTGCTATCTTTTGCCTGATCTCTCTCTCTGTGTTACACACACGTGCATGCGCATGCACATACACACACACACTCTCACACTCTACTATATTCTAATTCAACTAATGTTTATAGCTTTCTCATTCTGGTGACAATACCAACCATTTATGGTTTTAATGCAGTGCAGAGGCATAAATAAAACATGCTACCAGTGTTTGAAGTAATTCTAGAAATTACAATGCATTTTTACACTGTAAAGCATAAAGAACACTACCATAAACAGTAAAAATTTTATAATTCATCCTAATTAAAAAACCCCAGTCTGCCTTTAAATTTAATTAGAATGCACCTTCTATAGGAGACTCATTGGAAGCAAAGTAATTTGCATGTTTACAGGTGATGCAGTGTGTTGAAGACAGGCTTAGTGCCAAAAAAATTATCCAAGCAGTCTTTGTATGTTAAAGACACTTCAGGTAGCAATGCAAGCTACTGATTGATGGATCCTGAATTCTTGGAGCCCCATTCTGTAGATTTAAAGTCACGCAGATATATTTCCCCTCTGATCTACTTCTAAGCAGATGGTTTCAGCGGCATAACATTTTACACAAATAAGCTCAAATGGCTACTGCACTGTCATTTTTCAAAAATATATCTGAACATCATGTCTATGAGAATCCCTAATTCTCTTAGATGGATTTATATTTAAGTGCTAAAACACTATGGAGTAGGTATAAATAAAACTGTTTTATATGCAGTATATTAATACACGGGAAGATGAAATGGTAGATTTCTTAGTTTCTGTATAATTCGATTTCTTTTCTTCCAACACAACATGAAGCACCATAACTTGACAGACCCTTTAACTTTTGTACCTGAACACTAAATGCTTTTTTGATGCATCACCTCAGCTGTGTAACAAGATGACAAAGATCTGTTAACCTGCCCCATAGAGCAATGCCCGCTAGCAAGGGAGTCTAACAGAAGAGCATGCAACAACGCATGGGCGGATTATTGCTAGCTCATTGTGACACCTTTGCCTTCTTTCTAAACCCATCTTGGATCTGAGGGAGAGAAGTCTTCCTCTGGAACTATTGATGTTTTGGGAGGTCTTTTGTTTTACAGAAATCTTGGAACTAGTTCATTGGGAAAGAGGTAAAGGGTTTTATTTATTTATTTAATGGTAGGTGAATCACCAATGTAGTACGGTAGCAATAAGAAGAACATTAGCATAGTACTCATAGCTTTGCTCAGAGCAGAGTAAGAATTTGACCTACCCATAACCCTCTGCAGGCTAGCTTGGGAGAGTCCTGCAAATTACTTAACATTCCGTGGGATTTATTGTAAGATTTCACATGAACCATTTTACATCCACCAAAGGAAAAGCAGCTTTTCAAAGGTCTTGTGTACAGAGACCGTTTCCCAATGATTTTCAAAATGAATTTTGTTTTGAGCCTTTGAAAATGGAACAGTTGATTGCCTGTGGTCATCTGAAGATTGACTATATCCCTTGAGAGTCTACATGCACCTCTTGATGTTTCACTCAAAGAACTGTATCCCTGGTGCTTCTGCTTATCTCTGTGACCCTAGTTTTGAAACGACATTTAATGTTGCTCCAGAAGAACTTCCATCTTCTACAGAGGACAGTTATCAAGTACCAAGTACTTATGAGTATAAGTAACTTTTATTTGATGATTTCTAGCAAAGATAAATTAGGACCTTGTCAAATGTGTGCAAAATTAATGGTAGTTTTGCATTGTTTTAAATGGCCTTCTGAAGTGAGTTATCCTGTTGTCACTAAGAGAAAAAAATTGCATTTTTATCTCCATGTTTCTCCCTGCATCAGAGCTTTTCTTTGCTATTTTCAGGGTGTTGGGCTGTCTGTTAATGAGTCCTGATTAGTTTTAGTAACCCATATACCTTTTCTCTTAGCGTGTTCCCAGACACTTCTCATAATCACTTCTTTTTTATTGATCTGGTGGGAGACTGGACTACTAAGCAAACATTGGGAAGAGAACAACTTCTTAGAGGTGGTAACCTTTGTGTGTTATCACTAACATTGTCAATCCACCATTATCTCCCCTTGCAGTCTAAACCTGTCTCTTATAATTGCTGTCACCTAGACCTGGAGTAGAAGTGATCTTATGTGGCCGTGATGCCAGCCACAGATTTTGTGACAATGCTGAATCTTTATTCTTTTAGACACATCTAACCTTTTAATAAGCACTTTAATAATGCACTGTGAATGCACCAATTGGTTTTCAATAGACCTTAGAATATTTCAGAAGTCTTCAAGAAATGCTCCTTAAGATCATATTACTTTCTAGTATCAGCTGATGTTAGCAGTGCTAACAGTACAGTGCTCTAATATATTTTGTCAAAACGTTTCTTAAAATATTAAACATTACTTAAGGCTCAGATCAAATAGAGGGCTTATGAGAATTACAATAAAAGACTTGAAGTTCCTTTTCCCAAAACTTTTTCTAATTTCGTTCAATGGTATGAATTTCAAATGTACTGGCATCCAACCCTCCACAGCTAAATCCCCGCCGTCACGGGGTTACAACACAGCCATTCTGCTTTTGGTTTGCTGTCCTTCTAATTCCAAGAATATTGTGTTATTTACTAAACAGAGACTGGGATAGATGGAGGGTGGCCTGTTACAATACCTTTCTCTATGACGTATTTTGCTATCCAGAACATTCTATTAATCCCACTTTATTATGCACATCTTGGTGGGATTTTGCAGCTATATACATAAACGACTCAAGTTTCAAGCTGCCCATATCTCCTTTGGAAAACCTGGCTGTAAATGCAAAGCTGTTGACCTTGAGGGTATCACATCCTGTCATGTCACATTAAACTTCCAATAGGCAGGATTCAGTGCAGGACACATTCATATGTAAGATTCAGGATGCCTTTGAGTGTCCTAGCAGGTAGCTGCAGAAGATGTGAGTGTCTATAATGGCTGGTAGGTCCATTTCAGAGTACCCACTGCAGCTCATAAACTTCATTGTGTCTAGGGACAGTGAATTAGATGATGGATCAGATTCTTAGCTCCAGCCACTTGAAGGAATATCTTGCACAATACTCTGTGGCAGACCAGTGATTCGCCTCCTTGTGAGCTTACTGTGCCGATTCTGTCTAAAAGATAATGTGTAAAAGTTTAAGCTGTCCTGGCAACCACAAAAATTTCTGAAAATTTCAAAACAACTAATTAGTCTATAAAACAAATAGGTGTTTAATAGTGCTTGTTTCAGCAATGACTAGTCATGTCATCTTACAGCTTACCTAAACAACCCTCTTCCTTCATCCCTCCCTTCATGCATAATACAGGTAATATTTCAACTTCATGTAAACTGTAACTTCCTGGCACACATAATGACA
>VYZV01043765.1:45186-55867 GCA_013401275.1 Pandion haliaetus | reverse complement strand
TATGAACAGTTTAACTTTGGCTGACTTCATCTTATACCAATAATGCAGTAATAGAGACTTTTGTATATTTATTTTGGTTTTATATATATATATTTTAAAAAAAATGCCACTAAGTTTGTGCTTAGTTAGGAATCTTAAAAAAAAATTCATAATATTAGAACTTCCTATTCAAATATTATGGTGTACAGTGCTAAAAACTGCTTCTAATGCTGATACAAGTTCTGAACAAATGCAGTTTTGAAGATCTTTACATTTGTATACAGTGCTTAGTGAATAGGATGAATTATAGAGTACACAACAGGCAGAGAAGGCTTGTTTCAGTACTACTTTAGTTATGACCTGAATGTAATAATATCTCCCATACTAGTCTTATTGTTGTTCTCACAATAGTTGACACTGTATTATGGCTGCAGCTCCCTGCTGTGGGGCATTCAAAACTTTGTGTAGCCTTATTTTGTTACAACTTACCTCCGTTATATTCTCTGAGATAACTTGTGCATTGAGCTTTGGCTGCACACATTTATTTCTTACAATATTATGTTCCAGTATAAGACATCAACTACAAACTTGTAATCTTTGGGCCTAAACTCATAAGCCACTGCTGCATGAACAAAGCTTCAGCCAGTACCTCAACCATCAAACCCTAAGAGGTCTAACTGACAGGGACATAACAACCATGAGTTTGGCCACCTTTTTTTATTCTGCTGTCACTCAAATACAGACAGAAAGGTGGGATTTCATCTAAACTCATTCTTATATTACTTCATGTATGTCAGCATAGATGTAACACCGTTGTTAAAATTTTAGTCATTCCCTTATTGCTAATGGAAAAGTGGAGTTCAAGCTGTCAGATAAACACAGAGTTATTTTACACCCAGTCCTCGGCTGGTGCAAAATTTCAGTCAATTATGGTAATTTATAGCTTGTGAGGATCTGCTGCCTCTTATATGTGTGAAGACTGGGACACCTTTCTGGAATTTCTCTCAGATATAAATGCTTATCTGGGATTAGAAAAAAAAAAAGAAACAAAAAAACCCTAACAAAACAAAAAAGTATTCCCATGAAAATGTTTGTTTGTGAGATTATGTGAAGATGAGGGTATGAAAATAACTTTCATCTTCCAAAACAAAAGGCTTGGAGTTATTTACATAAACTAAAATAAATTAAATTAAAATTAAAGCTTATTAAAATCTTATGATACCTGTTATAACAATTCAGAGAAAAAAATTTCAAATGTTCCCCAAAGTAGATGCTTTTTCTGTGATATTTAAATGAATGGGCGGTGCATTTTGGCCATGACCAACATCAAAGTGTGCTATTCATGTTCTGGGATTAATGCTTTTGTATTGCTGAAGTTAATCATCATGCAATCATATGAAGAAAGTTAAGTTAGTTTTCACAGAGGAAGAAGGAAAATCCCTGGTGTTGCTATTCATGTCTGAAGTAAAATCTCCCTGAGAAACGGAAGAAATCTTTTTAATTTTATGTCCCATGGGAAAGTCTGTGCACATAACCCAAGGCAATTTCATTGCACCTTTGGTAAAGGATGAAGAATTAAAAATGCTCTAAGTCACACTCATTACATTTCTTCAGTACAAACTTTCAGTGCAGTATTACTAATAGAAGAGGAAATCTACAATTAATAATGAGAAAGAGAGTCTCTAGAAGCTTTGGTTTCCCATGATATTTGAATTATTCATCAGAAATTATTACAGAGTAGCCCAGATGAAAAAAAATTTAAAAATGTCCCCCAAACCCTAAAATCTCCAACATCAACAACGAAAAGCCTTTTGTTATTTCTTCGGAAGGGGGTAATAACAGTGAGAATCCACCAACCAGTAAGATGATTTTCCATTCAGAGCTAATTCATTGACCTGATAAAAGGAATCTCCTTTCTTATTTTGTACATAAATTAAATGTCCTGGTACTACAGAATTAAAAGGAAATACATTAGGCTGTATGAATTATTCACAGGGAACTGTGGTGATGGGGAAAGGCAGCAGACACAATGAACAGAAATGCTATTAATTCCTTTTCAGACTAACATGCAGAAAGATGTATATAAGAGCAAATGAAAATAAAAAGGCTATGGTAAGTCATACTGAAAGTCTGATTGCAACCTGTTGTTCACCATACAAGCTTCCCCCTTCCTGCCTTTGTCTCATTGCCATAAATTGGAGATTATGATTGCACCATGGCAATGTTTAACCCTGAGAAACAGTTTTTTTTCCAAGACTTAACAGTTTCCACTCAGGCATAGTGTTTGGGTTATTGTCCATACCCAGCCCCCAAACTCTTCATTAAGCTCCTGTCAGCATTTGATGACAGCGGTAGAGGCATCCCCTGGCTCACGACAGCCTCCACAGGACTCTCCCCAGCCCTCCAAAACGGCTTTCTCACCTCACCTGCCCTGAGCTCAGCTGTTCTGGGGCTCACTCAGCTCTGCCCCCAGCCCCCTGCCTTCAGATGTTGCCTGGGCATCCTCTCTAACCACAGAGCTGCACCCACATTGGCAGTCCTGCATTATTCTCACTTCTGCATCAGTTTGCTCTTGCCTCAGTGGGGAGGAACAGTGGCCTACAGGACCTGAGCCAGCCTTTAGAGGGGGGCTACCTCTCATGGCCAGGGAGCCATGACAGTAGGTCTTTTCTCTTCTTTCACCAGACTGGACTCTAACTCTGAGTAGTTCCACCAACTCCAAAAAACTCTGTATTTAGTTTTTCTAGTATGAAGTTTAAGCACACAAACCCTTTATATAGTCATAGATCTCTGCTCACGAAAAGACGATGAGAGAGAACTTTCTACACTGTAATTTCAAACCATAAATCCCAGAATATAGACACATTTGTTATTCCTTCATTTACTGTTCTGTATGTCATATGCCTAAGAACCCCACTGCTGAGTTCAGCGCTGCATAGAAACAGAGTAAATAGTGGTCTCAAATCAAAATGGCTTCTAATTTAAAGACTTCTGTGTCTCTTTTAACTTGGAGAAGAAACAGCTGACTATGCATTGGTTTGGGCCTTAAATAGCAAGCTGGTGGTAAAAATGGACCCTAGGAACAAAGACTGCGGCTATTCTTGAGAGGGTTATAAGACACAAAGTAGATAATGCCAGTTGAGAGAGCTCAAGGACACAGTGAGATAACATTCACACTAATTAACAATGATATAGAGATACCAGTCTCCAGATGTTTTCTAGATGCATTTATGTTATATGCAAAAGCACAGGCTTCACAGGCTGCATTTCACTTCAGTACAACATGTCCATTGTTGCAGCGCTGCTTATTACTTATTTTCAGAAGAAATAGGACCAGTGATATTAATTAATAGGATAGAGGGGGGTAAAGTAAAAATTAGGCCATCAATGCCTGTACATACAAGATAATTAATGGTGAGTTAAGAAGATGGAGGAGCTTCAGAATTATTTTGATTTAAAGAAGTAAGACCAGTGTGGCAAAAATGTCTGGTGCAATCCACAACACAAGAGGAAGCCAGAGACAGCAGAAAAGTAAGAGAATAAAAGCATAACATTAGATACAGCAAGTAAATAGCATGTGAGTAAAAACCAGGAATACAAAGGAATCCAGCCCAACATAGAGCTTGGTCTTGCACAGTTAGAGCCAACTAGACCTAAATCAGGTTTTTGCTTTGCTTACACTGCTGACAGATTTTGTCATTTCAGTGAAAATATGTTTCGGGCTTATGATTATTTGATATATGTCAGATTTGCATAGTCAAGAAAAATGGTTTTTATGACATCATTTGCATTTCGAGGGTATTCTGGAAAGTATCCTAAAGGATTGGCATAGCTGACTGAAAGGCAGAATATTCATGCTGTGAAGAATGTCAGCATTAAAATAGAAAAAGGTTGGATTTTCCAAATCAAAATGAAAAATAGAAGTTTCCATGTTGCAATTTTTTTTTACCCACTCTGTTCCCCCCAGCTTTCTTTTCTTTTAGGGGTCTGAATGAGCTGGGTGCCGGAGGTATTCTGCTGCCACAGTTTAACAGCTAGAAGAAAATTCTCTTCTGCCCTGTCTCCCTGTTGGATAAGCATAGCTTTGTTTACCGGCTTTCTTATTTCCTCGTAGCTAAAGTTTTGGTCATTTACTTCTCCAGAGCCATTGATTTAGCTTTTGCATTTTGAAAGGGAAATGGCCCCTTTATGTCTTCAAACATCTGTACTCAAGGAAAATTAATTCCAAAATTATCTCAAAAAGTAGGGCTGAGGTCCTTCAGTCACTTAGGCCAATTTGAAAATAGTGCCTTAATCAAATTTACACACTGATTAACCAGTTTCCTTTCCACAGAGAAGACCGTGACATTCTGTCCCAAAAATAGCAGCAGAGCTATTTCTGTGAGATGAACTTTTTCTCGTAGAACTTCACCAGAATTTAAGCCAAGAGCAGCATTTTGTGCAGGTAGTGAAACAGCCTTTGTGTTTTAAAGCACTCTGCAATGCAGGAGGGGTTTTTTTGTTATCTTGCAGAAAGATATTACAGTAGATCATTGTATTTTTCAAGGTGCATAGAAATTTTCCATTTTTATAGCATTCAGAAACCCAGGCTTTAAGTTACAGAAACAGAAAATCACTCAGGTCCAAAGACCACCTCTGTTTTTGCTGTTCCTCAATAAACACTCTAGACCAGGTGCATAGCACTTCCCAGGGTTTGAAACAACTCATCGCAGACTTGCAACAGATGAAACTTTAAATTGAGCTGTGGGTCTTAATCTTGGAACGCATACCTCTTTTGCCTCACACACAACAGCACTTACAGTCTAGGTTTTAAACTTCTATCTAACTTTTCTTAAATACTGTTGAGAAGAAGTCTGGATGCAAATAATGGCATAAGAATAACAAGTAGCCAACAATTGACTGTATCGGAAACTGGATGATGAAAAAACTTAACACAGAAAACTTGTTTTCAGTTGAATTTCCCTAAACTCATCCTGAGATAAGGAAATGTAAATACAACCAGTTAGATAAAGAGCATGATAACATTACCATAATTTAGAAGTCAAGTTTGTCCGTAAAAAGGGAAAGCAAATGGGATGTAATCAGAAGAGTCTAGAAAAAGAGAGACGGTTACAACCTCATCAGACCTCCCCCAGTGGATGTACCGATTATGCCTTGCACACTTATTGTTGGCTGTCATACTCTGAATCTGTAATAGGCATCTGCACTAGCATTTGAAATAATTTTTTTCAACCATTAGAATATAAGCAAATTGACATGGGTGTTCAACCAGTTTCCATAACTATTTCTACTACTGTTCCTTCTTGCCACCTGCATTAAACTTCTATTTAGACTCTTTTAGCCCAACATTTTTTTCCTACCTTTCTGCAGGAAGAAAACAGCTTAGATTTACAATGTAGTGTTTCATTACACAACTTTAAAGAAAAATAAATTACAGAAGTGTCATATCATGCAACAGCGTAATACACCTCTGGTAAATTATTAAGTGCTGGGTAGTATTTTTTATCATTCTTTATTAAGTATTAACTGTCTAGTCTAAGGCATGTTGCTGGGAGGAGGGGCTGTCAGGGATGTTGTATTTTGTTCTTTGTTTTATAATGGTGCTTCATGTACTAAGAACGCTGTGACTGAGATTTTAGGGTCTGCCAGCCACGCAGCTGCTGCTCTTCTGCATCTGTATCTTGTCACAGCCTCCCTACGTAATAACATCTTTCTGAAGGCTATAAATAAGTGATGAAGGCGGCAAAGGTCAGGATCTATGCCCTTTTGAACCCAAGTTACAGCACTTGACAGGGGCTCCTGATATGCTGCTGCTTCCTCTGTACTTCCAACAATTTTAAAGCACTCTTTAGATTATGTCACACATTCACCCTCCTTCCCACCTTCCTGTCCCCCCTTCCCTCCTCCCCCACTGCTTGGCTCATGATCTAATGCAACATAATTCAGTGTGAACTAGCATAGCATGTCGAAAAACCAAAAGAGAGCATTTTCTTCAGATCGGATATTTGTTATCAATTTGAGCAAAGAAACCAGTTCCAAATGTGTTGTAGACACTGGATTGCTGACAAAGAATCCTCATTTATCATGCCAAAGCTATTTTATTTTCACATGTGGTGAATAATAAGAATGTAAATTGGCCCTTAGTGGTGAGGTTTTTTTATTTCACATGGAAGCATCAATACCACTCTAATCCTGCTTAATTAAGACAAATTTAACATGCACAGGATAAAAAAATATTGTAAACATCTATTTACCAGTCAGTATACTTCTTGGACAGGCACTGAACGGATAAGCTGCCATTATGAAATAAAAAAGCTGTATGCATACAAATGGCATTATATTAAGTATCACCTAGTCGTATTATACCAAATAAAGATGTACAGAAATTCAGACCCTAGGTTTTTTTAAATTAATTGTCTCAGAATCATGTAGTATTTTTGTACAGCTAAGATTCTGACTCTGACACATCTTTTATAAATGTCATGCTTGTATGATGTTAAAGAGGAAATTATTTGACGTCTTAGTGAGAAAAAATTTATTGATCACTCTATTTTGTGTAAGTTTTCTACTTATTTTTCCATGCATAAACTACTTGGTTAATTTGCTGATTGGCATCATATAGTCCACTATGATTGAAAATAATGAAAGAGCTTGGAAACTTCAACAAATGCTATAATGTAGAAAAGTGAAAAACAGAAAACAGTTTAGATGAAGCAGTAAGACAATAATTTATTTATATTATGATTACAACTAAGTTAATTAAATACTGTTTGGTTTTAATCCATTTTTCATCAGAGTTAATCACACAAAGTTTTTCCAGATGTCTAAAAATCTTTTTCTATGCATAACTTGAAGAAAATTGTCCTGAAAGGTCTATCTCTAACAAGGCATTACCAAACTGATAATATGAAATTTTGAGCTTCTTCAACACTCTTTTTTGACTTTTCAACAATCTCGTCTGTCTCTCTTCCTGTTATCAACACAGGCCAGTTATACATTTCTTTGGAAGCATGCAGATGGGCCATATTAAAGAAATGCATCAAGCATAGTGATCAGAGGCCATTTCAGTGTTTTATAATGGTTATCACATGTATGAGTGAAAGAGCATCCCAAAATCCAGATGTATTCTAGGTGCTTTCAGTAACTTTTAAGATTATAATTTTCTTGGCACATTTCTTAAGTTGGCAGCAACTTAAAGAGTGGTACCAATCTCTACTGACATTCTAGTATCACGTGCTTCATGCAGGGACCACACATTGGTTCTACCAGAAAACAACTTCTTGTTAAAAAAGGTTGTGTCTGTGGGAGGAATTTTATTGCTAAAGGATTTCTCTGCAAGCCCACCTAGGACAGGCTGCAGCTAGGACTGAGTAGTACTTAAATCCACAGTAGTCAAAGGAGGGCATGAAGATCCTCCGTGCTCCCAGATTTTCTATTAATAAGCACAGATGTATGGCAAGTGACTTGAGAGCACACCAGCATTTGGCCAGCAAGTAAGCTGTGGTGCCCTAGGTGAGCAGGCCAGTAAGAAGGCTACAGGGAATGAGGAACATTAGTGAGGGAATATTTCTCACATCACAGTCCTAGCTCGTTGCCCTGGTTGGTGTCACCTGAATGACAAGTACAGTTAAGCTGCTGCTGTAGCAACAGGGCAAGCCAACAGCCCAGGAGAAATCTAGCCAAGGACAGAAAAGTTTTAGGAGACATCTTGGTTTAGGAGCCAAGGACCACACCTTGACTCTTTCTTAATTGGGATGCTCTTCAGATGTAGCAAACTTACTCCCAAAACCCTTACCCCACATGAGCCAGAAGCATCGCTGCCCTTGGGCAAACCTGTCCTGGGGCCATGTGAGAGGGCAGCATTCACCATGCATCATGGTATCCCATGAGCTATACCAAAATGTACTCTGAGCTGGTCTCTGCAGATGAGTCCACTTGCTGTGGAAAGCTCACATGCGTGTCCATAAATTCCATTACCCTTTTGGTCCTTGGACTGTGCAAACACCAGAAGGGAGCCAGGGAGAGAGTTATAGTTGGCCTGATCTATAGCAGGTGCCAGGACTGTGCTGTCACTTCATGGCAGAGGGGATGGAGTCCCTGTGCCCAGAAGCATTCCCCAACTCTACCAGATGTAGGCTATGACATATTTGTCTGCAGTGCCCTTCCCAGAAAGACCATGCTACGTATGTTTTGGGAAGGGGCAGTAAGATATTTTAAGTAAACTCTTTTGCTTATGCAACTGTATGAAGCATACGAACACTTTGAATAGGTGTCTTCCTTTAAATACCACCTACTTAACACTGAATGACTTCAGTGAATGTTCTTCCTTATGAAAGACTGCAGTAAAGCAAAGAATTAGCAAGACAAATAAAATTCCTTCTAATTAGATTTCTATGCTACATTTCTCATCCCAGTAACTGTTACAATAGGTGACCAGAAGCAGAGAAACAGTAGATTTTTTTTGTTTTATTTTTAAACCAGCTCTTGAATTTTACTTAGTTGCATTTGATTTTATTTAATGATCTATTTAATATATGCATTTATGAATCAATTTTATGCCCTTTTTTTTATTGGCACAAACTCAAACTTGAGCCTTGAATTATTCTGAAACTCACTGTCAAAACTGGGAATCTACTTGGCTTCAGCAAAATCTGTGCTGGACTGGCAAGTTACTTTTCTGTCCTCCACCACCCATTTGTTCCATTTGCTGCATCTATGAAAAAAGAAAGTGGCTTCTTTCAGCAAGTGGGTTTTGTTTTATGGTTTGTTTTTTTTTTTACTTTAGAGCATTTTTGAGAAGGAAGAGAACCTAAAAGTGTTCTCATTTGGTTGCTGAAGACAGCTGGCAAATCAGTTCATCTAGTGCTGGAAAAAGTATTGTTTGATTTACTGATGCAAGCACTACCTAATTGTGTGAGCAAAGCAAGCAGGAATTGGCCAGGTACTTTTCTTTTATGGCATCTCTCTATCATAGCATTCAATGCATTTCACAAAGTTATTCAGTATACAGAAGATGAAAGGGAAATGCCTGCAGTCTGACTTCGAGTATATCTAAAAAGTAATATATATATATCCACTAACACACAAAGAATATTTTAAATTTCCTAGGCTTGATTCACCCAGCTTCAATGGTTCAAAATGTCTCCTTCAGTAACTCACAACTAATGCGTTTTTTATTTGTTTTAGTGCTCTGTGACGCTCACTAAAATAAATACCCAATCACTTTAACAGTCTCCTAACTGTGAGTGGCTACTGCAAGAGCCATTATTTTATAATCTCTAATTCCTAACTTTCAAATACCTTCAAGATACTGAATTGAGAGAGAAGTGAACTATATTGAATGGTAAAAGACAGATGGGTATGGTAGGCAAACCTAAGAACTGGTAGCTCTAGGCACCTTTCATCAAAGGGAGACTGTCATTGGAACAATTTAGTCATCCATTCAATGTAACCTATTTTAACACTTGGCTTGAAGTCTGCGGGGTCTTAGGCACACTTGTAGCCAGTATTACTAATGAGGTACTTACTGCTTTTTTACCTGGGGCTTTGTTCTCTAAAAGATATGCCTCTACTGTTTGCCTTGCAGAATAACAAAAGAATTGCTATTGGCAGCAATTAGAAGGTTTGAATACCATTTACATTTCTTTATCTTTCAGGTCAGTGAGACACTAGCACAAGACGGTTTAAATTGAAATACTCCTTTGATTCATGCTTTTAAAGGCATATTAATTTCAATCAGAAAATAGATGACACGTGTAGTCAGATCTAGCTTCTGGTCTCATAATGAAATTCTGTGTCTAATCTTCTGTCAGTTTAGACTAAAAACTCTTCTGTGTGGAGACTTTATCCTTTCCACGTGCTTTTTGTTTCGCTCTGACCACGTGAGCTATATGATGGGAGGAAAACAACACCCACTAATAAATATACAGGGCGTGTGTAGGTGCCTTGCAGCCTGGATAAGTCCTTCATCCCTCCCTCCACTCATCCACAGCAGTAGCACCTCGCTAAAACAATACTATGGGATCCTCTAACCCATGGAAGCCTAGGAGCTTCAAAGACAGAGCTTCAAATTCACCCTCAGGATGAGTAGGGAACAGGACCCAAGCACACACAAAAACTGCTGTTGCAGGATCTGTCACTTAATTAATTGTTCTCACTGTGTAAACAGACAGGATGCACTAGGAGCAGATACTGCAAACCCATTCCGATAATATATATTACACAGGCAGAGCACCATTCAGTGGTTGTTGTGGTTTCAGCTCAGTCCGTAACAAAGCACCACGAAGCCGCTCACTCACCACCCACCCCCTCCCCTGGCCACGTTGGGATGAGGAGAAAATCCAAAGGCAGGCTCGTGGGTCGAGGCAAGGACTGGGAGGGATCACTCCCCACTTATGGTCACGGGCAAAAGACAGGCTCAGCTTGGGGAAGAAACAAAATCAATTTAATTGACTACCAATCAAATCAAATAAAAACACACAAGAGTATTGGGAAGGGAAACCAAACATCAGAACACCTCCCCCCACCCCTCCGGCCTCCCCGGCTTAGCTCCATTCCCGGTTCTCTCTCCCTCCTCCCCCCCAAGGCACAGGGGAACAGGGGATGGGGGTTTTGGGGTCAGCTCGCCACACCTTGTCTCTGCTGCTCCTTCCTCCTCAGGGGGAGGATTCCTCACTCATCCCCTGCTCCACCGTGGGGTCCC
>VYZV01043765.1:31239-45085 GCA_013401275.1 Pandion haliaetus | reverse complement strand
CACTGCTTCAGCACGGTTTTTACCATGGAGTTACGGCCATCTTCGGCCATCATCTCCACCATTCACCTCCCTGGGCTGCAGGGGGACAGCCTGCCTTCTCACCACGGGCTGCAGGGCCATCAGCCTCCTCAGGCGCCCCTCCTCCTCCTCCTTCTTCACTGACCTCAGTATCGGCAGAGGTGTTCCTCTCACGCTTCCCCCACCCCCCACTGCCGGTTCCCCTTCTTAAATCTGTTCTCCCAGAGGCGCTACCACCGCCACTCCCCTTCCAGAGGTGGGTCCGACATTTTGGCGCTGGGGAATTTTCCAGCAGCTTCTTAAAGGGGCCATCTCTGCAGCCCCCCTCCGCTGCCACCAAGGAAACCCTCACCACACAAACCCATAACAGTGGTCAAGACCCAAACTCCACTAGCATCTTTTTAAAGGCATGCACTGAGTTCGTCAGCCGCTGAAACAGGATGAGCATGCGGAATAAGCACGTACAAAACAGGCTGTTGAATCAGATCCTGGTTGCAAGGCAAAAGCTGATCATACAGCTTAGGCCTAGCGTGCTTTCCAAACACAGACTCAGAACTACCCTTCAGGCTTGTGAGGGCTCCCCAGAGAGGGCTAAGGAACAGGATTCTCCTCCCCGCACCAGCACACCAGAATCTGGAGATTAATGCTAATGGGACAAAAGCAAGAGAGGAAGAAGAGGAGACAAGAGCGCATTTCAACTTGGCCACAGTGCTGCTGCCAACTGCAATTGCTCTACAATAATTATGGTACAACTACACATCTTTTCACGCCTTGAATATTGCACTGTTTCCTTGCTCGTGAGATTATGACACAACAGTAATAGAAAGCAGTAAAGAACTTCCAGTAAGGTCAAAAATCTTATTAGAACAACAAGAAAAAAAAAATCTTGTGAATGTCTTTATCCCTCAAGTGCAATCTGTCATGCTATTCAGGCTACTCTGTGTAAGACCAGAAACGAATAGCCATCCAGACAGAGGAAGCAGAAACAGGATGGATGGTGAAATCTGCAACCAAAAGAATGTTCTGAGACGTCTAGAATTTGCTGTATGGCATTTTGTTTGTTTGTTTCTTTGTTTCGTTATTGTTTCTTTTTTCTTGAATAAAATGGGGGATTCAGACAGCAGATGTGGGAGGCAGCAGAAGAATTCAATGATCTTCTGGTATGCTGCAATGTTGTAACCTCAAATGATGCATAAAGCTTACAATAAACTCAATTATTTTCAGGCAATTATTTTAGTCCAGGTTGGTTTGCTCATATTTAAAGCAAAAAGCACAGATTTATATAAAACATCATTCCAATTTTATTGCTGTATTTATAGACATATTATAAAATGGTTGATTTGTTTGAATGGTGGAGATTAATAGCACATAGCTATACATACAATAAATAGTAATAGCATATAGTTTTATATAGGCTTGATTAGTTTTATATTTATTATATATATATATACTACAATCTTTCCATTCCTGTTTTAGTATAAACCACTCTTTTATACATACTAAAAGAAAGGTGGTCAAATTCACTTCAAAGCCTATTTATATACAGGCCTTGAGAGCAGCCCTAAATGACAGAATGGTTAAACCTAGATGCCTGCCAGTTCTTTATCTTCTTTATCACTAGCATTGTTTTCTTCACAGTGAAGATACAAAAGGAGGAAATGTACTATAAATAAGATGTGAAGTTAAAGATAAGACATATAATCACTTCCCTAATACATACTCCAGTTTGACCTTGAATAACTCAAGATCGGTCTCTCCAAATATTACATAGACATAATATTTCTCTATCTGCCAAGGGGATTAAGAAGCTGATATTATTAAGGACATGGTTATAAATCTCTTCTTGCTGACTATTCACATGCAGAAAAATTTCCAGCATTCTTTGTGTCCATCAGGATGTATGATCATACAGCATGGATCATAACACTTATATCTAACAGCTTTTGAGAGTTAAAATGGAACAGAGCATTGACGTTCATAGCCCTGACCCTGCTCAGTGTTCATAGAAGATATTAGACTTATTAATAGGAAACAGGATGTGTGCCTGGACACCATGATTTATGAGAGAAATGCAGATTTCCTTTTTTGTAAATAATGAACTGGATTATTGATAAAAGCAACTTCTGGGTGAAGTGTATTTTCTTCCATCAGGTGGAAGACTGGGAAGTCATTTTGCAGAACAGAGCAAAATAGGAGATCCTAACACAAGGCTGAGCATAGGAGAAGCTGGCTGAGAAGCTGAGGAAGTATATAGGAAGGGAAATCAGGAGAGAGGCTTGTATAAAGTACAAGCAGAGAAAGGAAGCTCTATGTATGCATCTGGGTATGTGTCAGGATAGGTGACTAGACACAAAGACAAACACATCAGGGAGTTGAGCATGGATGTTAAGTGTTTAGGCTGAAAACAAGGGAGGAGGATCAAACTGTTCCTGGGCTCTGCACAGGGGAAATTAAGTGAAACTGGTTGAAAACCTTTGCAGACAGGGTGTTCAAGCATTTCAAGCATGAAGATATGTAATTATCGCAACAGCCAGGTATTATAGCCTGCAGGGCTATGATCTTACTGGCATCATGGAGATGTGGTGGGATGGCTCCTATGACTGGCATGTTAGAATGGAAGGATACAGGCTCTTTAGGAGGGACAGGCAGGGGGGACGAGGCAGGGGTGTCACTGTCTATGACAATGACCAGCTGGAGTGCATGAAGCTCCACCTGGGGATGGATGAGGAGTTGACCAACAGCTTATGGGTCAGCATTAAAGGGAGGGCAGGGACAGGTGACATTATAGTGGGGGTCTGCTACTGGCCACCCAACTGGGAAGACCAAGTGGATGAGGCCCTCTGGAGACAGATAGGAGCAGCCTCATGTTCACAAGCCCTGGTCCTCATGGGGGACTTCAACCACCCCGATATCTGTTGGAGGGACATCACAGCATAGCATAAGCAATCAGGAGGTTCCTAGAATTGATGACATTGATGACAACTTCCTTCTCCAAGTGATGGAGGAGCCAACAAGGAGAGGTGTTATGCTGGACCTTGTTCTCACCAACAAGGAGGGGCTGGTGGGGAAGGTGAAGCTCAAGGGCAGCCTTGGCTGCAGTGACCATGAAATGGTGGAGTTCAAGATCCTTAGGGCAGGGAGGAAGGTGCACAGTAAGCTTGCTACCCTGGACTTCAGGAGAGCAGACTTCAGCCTCTTCAGGGATCTGCCTGGTAGAGTACAATGGGATACAGCCCTGGAGGCAAGAGGTGACCAAGAAAGCTGATTAATATTCACAGATCACCTCCTCCAAGCTCAGGAGCGATGAATCCCAACAAAGTGGAAGTCAGGCAAAAACATCAGGAGGCCTGTGTGGATGAACAAGGAGCTCCTGGACAAACTCAAACACAAAAAGGAAACCTACAGAGGGTGGAAGCAAGGACAAATAGCCTGTGAGGAATACAGAGAAATTATCCGAGCAGCCAGGGGTCAGGTTAGGAAAGCCAAAGCCCTGATAGAATTAAATCTGGCCAGGGACATCAAGAGCAACAAGAAAAGCTTCTATAGGTACATCGGTGGTAAAAGGAAGACTAGGGAAAATGTGGGCCCTCTCTGGAAGGAAATGGGAGACCTGGTTACCTGGGATATGGAAGGCTGAGGTACTCAATGACTTTTCTGCCTCAGTCTTGACCAGCAAGTGCTCCAGCCACACTGCCCAAGTCGCAGAAGGCAAAGGCAGGGACTGGGAGAATGAAGAACTGTCCACTGTAGGAGAAGATCAGGTTCAAGACCATGTAAGGAACCTGAAGGTGCTCAAGTCCATGGGACCTGATGAGATGCATCTGCGGGTCCTGAGGGAATGGGTGGATGAAGTAGCTAAGCCACTATCCATAAGATTTGAGAAGTTGTGGCAGTCCGAGGAAGTTCCCACTGACTGGAAAAGGGGAAACATAACCCCTCTTTTCAACAGGGGAAAAAAGGAAGACCCGCAGGAGAACTGCAGGCCAGTCAGTCTCATCTCTGTGCCTGGCAAGATCATGGAGCAGATCCTCCTGGAAACTGTTCTAAGGCATGTGGAAAATGAGGAGGCGAATGGTGACAGACAACATGGCTTCACTAAGGGTAAATCGTGCCTGACAAATTTGGTGGCCTTCTACAATGGGGTTACAGCATTGGTGGATAAGGGAAGAGCAACGGAGGTCATCAACCTGGACTTGTGCAACGCATTTGACGCTGTCCTGCACAATATCCTTGTCCATGGACAGACATGAGTTTAACAGATGGACCACTCAGTGGATAAGGAATTGGCTGGGTGGTCACACTCAAAGAGTTGTGATCAACGGCTCGATGTCTGAGTGGAGACCAGTGATGAGTGGCGTTCCTCAGGGGTCGGTATTGGGACGGGCGCTGTTTGAAATCTTTGTTGGCAACATGGACAGTGGGATTGAGTGCACCCGCAGCAAGTTTGCCGACAACACCAAGCTGTGTGGTGTGGTCGACACACTGGAGGGAAGGGACACCATCCAGAGGGACCTTGACAGGCTTGAGAGGTGGGCCCATGCGAACCTCATGAAGTTCAACAAGACCAAGTGCAAGGTCCTGCACCTTGTGTCAGGGCAATCCCAAGCACAAATACAGGCTGGGTGGAGAATGGATTGAGAGCAGCCCTAAGGAGACGGACTTGGGGTGTTGGTTGATAAGAAGTTCAACATGACCCGGCAATGTGTGCTCGCAGCCCAGAAAGCCAGCTGTACTCTGGGCTGCATCAAAAGAAGCTTGGCCAGCAGGTCAAGGGTGATTATTCTCCCCCTATACTTCACTCTCATGAGACCCCACCTGCAGTACTGCATTCACCTCTGGGGCCCCCAACATAAGAAGGACATGAACCTGTTGGAGTCCAGAGGAGGACCACAAACATGATCAGAGGGCTGGAGCACCTCTTCTATGAAGACAGGCTGAGACAGCTGAGGTTGTTCAGGCTGGAGAACAGAAGACTCCAGAGAGACCTTATTGCAGCCTTCCAATACCTGAAGGAGGCCTACAAGAAAGTTGGAGAGGGACTTTTTACAAGGGCATGTAATGAGAGGACAAGGGGTAATGGCTTTAAACTGGAAGAGGGTAGATTTAGATTAAATGTAAGGAAGAAGTTCTTCACTGTGAGTCTGGTGAGGCACTGGGACAGGTTCCCCAGAGAGGCTGTGGATGCCCCATCCCTGGAAGTGTTCAAGGCCAGGTTGGATGGGGCTTTGAGCAACCTGGTCTAGTAGAAGGTGTCCCTGCCCATGACAGGGGGCTTGAACTGGATGATCTTTAAGGTCCCCTCCAACCCAACCCATTCTATGATTCTGTGTACCCGCTTAACATTGTGGACTTGATTAGTTGAAGAAATGTGCCTAAGGTCACAACTGTAATTTTCTATATTTTTTTCTGAGTGAACTTTCTGAACCATTTCTGGATGGAACATTTAGAATACAATTTTATCTTTTCAGAGCAAAATTTACACTTTCAGTCTCTATTCTGAATAAGAAAAATATTTTCTATTGAACATTTACTTTCTCCTTTGAAGTCTAACTTCAACTCAAAACACATCTGTTTCAAAGATAAATCAAAGATGCAGCAGCAGCTTGTATTCTAATGAAAACACATGTATACATTTTTTTTTTTAGCCCAGACTTGAGGATCTTTAGGGTTTTAAGGCCTCAGTATTTAAAATAACTTCAAGACTGTGATATCTACAGGCAAACCTTATGGTGTTTTGGTTCTCTGCTTTTTTCTTTTCTTTCTTTTTTTTCTATTTTTTTTTTTTACCTAGTCTTTAGCTCAGCAGTAGGCATGCTTACTTCAGAAAGCCTGCTCTAGCTATGTTAGATTTTTAAAGGAGACAAAGACTTTGGGAAAGCAAATCAATGATGATTAATCTTGCGTGGTCACTAGCAGTCAGGCAAGTCATGTCATGCATTCAGTGTTGTCTGAAGCCCAAGAAGCTCAAAGCTGTAGAATACCTGTGTGAGGTTTCAAGAGACTAAAATTGGAAAGGTTTATAGCCTTAATGCTGAGGGTGTCCAGGTCAAGAAATGTAGTTAAAGATACTTATTTCTAGCCCCAAAAGGTAATTTTTCGTAACTCTAGTGGGGGAAGGAAGGAGTCAGCATATGGTAATGAGGAACAATAAATTACAGTTCATACCTATGGAAATACGGGATTAAAGAGTAGTGTGGAAGGGCAATGGAAGAGCTGAACTGGGAAAAGGCATAAGTGCCATCGCCCCCACAAGCACTGCAGCTCACACATTGTCATGTGTTGTTGGCAAGGTGGAAGCTATCAAGTCTTGTCTCTTCAGATGAGTTTCTCAACAAAGCTGACTTCTTTACAGAAGAAATTTGATGTTATCATAACTCAGGATTTCATCTTTCAATCTTAAATACTGTTTACTTATTTGACTCTAAACTATTAAAAAAAAAATTACACTGTTTCTACTACACCTGCAACTCCTTGGCACAGCAATGACTCAAAGACAGACAGCTAACATATTAAATACACGGAAGCATGTCCTGCATACAGTGAAAACTTGATGCTATAAGTCATCAGACTACTATTAGTTGAGGACTTAACAATTAACTCTGCAGAGCAGTGTCATGGTTTAACTCCAGCTGGCAACTAAGCACCACACGGCTGTTCACTGACTCCCCACTCCCAAGTGGGATGGGATGAGAATCAGAAGGAAGAATAAAAGTGAGAAAGAAACACTTGTGTTGAGATAAAAAGAGTTTAATAATTAAAAACTGATCATAATAATATTTTAAAAAAATTGTAAGGGAAAGAGGGAAAAAATAACAAAGGGAGAGGAAAATAAAACCCAATAAAGACAAGTGATGCAAATGAAAACAATTGCTCACTACCAACTACCTGATGCCCGGCCAGTTCCCGAGTAGTGCCCCCTGCCCCTCCCTCCCCCAAATCCCCCCTGGTTTTATTGCTGAGGATGACATTCTATGGTCTGGAATATCCCTTGGTCAGTTGGGGTCAGCTGTCCCAGCTGTGTCCCCTCCTAACTACTTGTACCCCCCCAGCCTCCTCGCTGGTGGGGTGGGGTGAGAAGCAGAACAGCCCTTGGCTCTGGGTAAGTACTGCTCAGCAGTAGCGAAAACATCTCTGTGTTATCAACACTGGTTTCAGCACAAATCCAAAACATATTCCCATACCAGCTACTATGAAGAAAATTAACTCTATCCCAGCCAAAACCAGTACAAGCAGTCACTATTAGAATAGAGCTGAAATCCTGAGGAGTATAATTTGAATGCATTTTGAATTTGTTTGTGATCTCTTTGCTTATAGTGATTATTCTAGCAAACATAGGCACAAAGACCCAGTCACAACTCAGTTAGTGTTAACAGTGAAAAGCTGTCCACAGTACAAGGGAGTCAGTTCTGTACTGAGACAGTTTAAGTCCTAGAGGTCATCTCTATGCTCTTCTTTTCAGACTAGAATTTAAACAGTGCATAAGGTTTGTGCTGGTTTTCTTCACACAGGTATATTCAACCACATAATTCATGTACACTAGCTGCAGCACCAGGCTGGTCTAAATGACACTACTTATCTCACTTAATCAGGAAGCCCACCTGTCCTAAATGTTCAGTTAAAACAGCTGGACATTTTGAATACTTAGTACCTGATACAGAATAGCTGTCAAACAAGCTGGAGAGCATTTTTGCAGCAGTCAGCCAGCACTCTGTACTCATTATCCAGTTCGAGAAAATGTTGGTCCATTCATAGAGATTTCTCAAAGAGAAAAAGCAGCACAGTATGCTGATAAATACATGAGAAAATGTTTATTTAACAGCCCCAAGTTGTAAAGGATGCACCTTCCTCTAGCTCATTTAATCCACAAATGTTTCAGCACCATTGACCTACCTAGGCTTTTAACAAAAGTTCACAGTATCTGGAATTCCATTAAATCAGTGGTAACCCACTTTGACTCTGCTTATGTCTGATTTCTTCCAGAGATGATCCAGAGTTTAAGAGTAACTTTCACTTTAATGCTTGGTTTTGATATACATACAAGCTCAGTAGTTCAATCTCCCTTCTGCCTCCTGAAATTTCCCTGGTAACAAGTATTTTCATTTCTGTCTGGTTTAAAAAATACAGCCTGTGCTCTTAAAAGTAGAAATAGTACATGGATCCATCCTTAGTTTGCTCTGAGTGTTTCAATTTAATAATTCAGTCAATTGGAACTCTCACTTTTGAAAATGTAAATAAGATCAGTCACCTGCACCTGAAATAAAGTCCTTGAGCATTTCAGTGTTTTAAAGGAGTCACCTTCTTTCAAGAAATTTGATTGAAATTCACATTGCAATATATGATTTCACAGCCCAAGTTGTTTCAGTGAAAAGTAAAAGCATAATCCCCTTTTCTTCATTTTTTTTCCTTCACTTGTTTCTACACCCTTTTTTTGCCCCCACTCCATCCACAGATTTCCACTGTAATAAATCATAAATATCTCTTACAGCACTGTGCAGAGCAAGATGACATAACTTATCTCCCCTCTAAGTATTCAAGTAAAACAGCTGCAGCATTTACCTACTGAACATTTGTTCAAAAGAAAAAAAAAAGGTGTTGGGGTGGGAAGCTTGTGAACAAACTAAACTAGAAATCATTACCTCATTTTAGAAATTATAAAAAAAAAAATAAATCAAGATTTCAGCCAGTATTTCAAGCATTATTCAATCCAGATGATACTTTAAAACTGCAAGATGGATCCAGAATGATGGTAGCTTATTTTCACCCTGAAAATTTTGTATTTTCAATTTTTTTCTTTTCACAGCAATATGTTTCTCCCCTCCTCTTCATCAAACCACAAACTTTCAAGCAAAAAAGGGTTTCTGTGATGAACAATGTATTGGTCAAAATGCACTAAAAATGATACAATTTGAACTTAATTCATCAAGTAGCTAAAATTGCACAAATGCAACAAAATATTCAGAGCAAAGTTCAAAGAGAAATTGGCTCTCTGACCTGAATAGCTTATGGTTTGCTTAAGCTATGGGAGATTGATTTGATTTTGAATTTTCCCTTCTCCCTGAGAGAATTTGAACCATAATCTCTCATCTCCACCAAAAAAGTCCTAAATATATCCAGTCCTAATGAGATATAATAAAATTTTCCCCACTTCTTATGTGTCTGTAGATGGCTTCATTTTCCACAAGTGGGAATTCACCTAAAGTTGATCAACTGCACCCTAATGGAAGACTTATTGCTACTGAAGTCTATATTACATATTCACTGATAATCAAATGTAGTGAGCTGAAATACATACATCACTGAGAAATACTTTTCTGCCTAAGAAAGTATTTCTTTTCTTAGTTCACTAAGTTTATTCTTTTCACATGCTCCCTTTGCATGTACTTCAGCCTGGCAACCTGATGGTCATCTTCAGTAATGATATTCACTTAAAATTTCCTCAAGCAGCAAATTTATTCACTGGGTTTTAAGCTGTGGACAAACAAAATAAAAATCAATACTGCAGCGTGTCGGTATCCACTTATTGGAGAGTACTGGTGAGAATTGCACATCCTGCTCACAAGGAATAAAAATTCATACTGTCTCTGCAAAATAAGGTTAAACTAATAGTGTTCCAGAGCTTTTTCTTGTTCCCTCTTAACTACTTCAGACGTGAAATTCCATGGCTCAGGTAGAGCTCAGTCACCTTAGTTACTTGTAGGTCAACTTGTCATTATGCAGTCTTATCAAGAGAAAAATACTGCTGTAATGTTTCTCCACCTAAGAGTGTTTACACAATGTTCCCTGGCCAGATGAAATTCTCACCATGACTTACAACCACCCAGCCCAGTGCTAAAGGTAGCAGTGTTTAGCCCCTGGTCTTCACCATAACCTTTAATGGCTATCTAGTAATTATTTTTTGCTGCAGCTACCGATTTCCTAAGTTGCTCTCTCCTCCACATTTCCTTCTGAGGGCCCCAGGCAAGTTCTACACCTTTAATGCAGACAACAGTACTATCTGCTCTCTAACTTGTAGAAAAACTGCTTGTTAAACTGTGTCAATATCTCTCTAGCATCCTTGGTTCTTCTGGAAAACAGTATCGCTATGCTGGACATTTTATTACTCAGGTCTGATCCCAGATTAAACAAGTTATTGACATAGAAAGCAACACATCTACCTTTTATCTTTGTTTTCTGGTTTCAGCAAACCAAAGAGTGATTTCTTCATACAAAAATGTTATCAAATATCATGTATCCTCTGTATCCTTTTCTCTGTATCTTTTCTCAAATACGCCTCACAATATTGAAAAGGAAAAATGCATCCACAAATCAGTCCATGTCACTTTGTGTGCCTTTGTCTGAAAATTGCTCTCCCTCTGTATAAACTCTCTTCATGCAATACTGCTGACTCAGTGGGTAGAAAATCCAGACCAGTAAGCCCAGAAATTGGACTAAGCAAAGTCAATGCTCTCTGAAAAGCAGTATTCCAGCTGACCAAAGTCTGTGCAGACTTTGTACAACCCTTCCTGCTTCCACAGTGAAACTGTTCACAAGCCCCCTCTGTAGGAATGGTTTCCCCAGCAAAAGTCTGCCATTCAATAGGCTTTTTGCTCATTCTACAAGCATTTGGGAAATGTGCTGAGGAATGGATTGTTACTAGATATAGTGGAGAAGTTACCAGCAAACATGGCTGAAAAAGTCTTAATCAAGCTCTGAAGTGTATTCTATATTGAAGAAACACTTGGATTGAATTAATGTATAGTGAAAGCAGCCTCAGGAACTGGAGAACAGTAACTTCATCAAGCACTCTGTGCCTGGCCCACAAAGCTGATGCTGCCACCATCCAACAATAGCAATATGATTCAAAGATGTTTTTTCACTGGAAGTAAAAGTGGACTTTAATTTGGGGAAATGACATAGTAATCTGGATTTATTTTAAGTTTTGGCACCAAATCACGTACTTTCAGCCTGCCAAAATTCCCCATCTATAGAAGAATAATAATAATTCCTTTTGTCTGTTTCCTTCTGCTCACCTACCCCCCAATTTAGACCATGAGGCCCCTAGTCTGCTTGAATATATGAAATTGAGCACAACGGTGGCAATAATGGTACTTACTTAAAGGATTGCATCAAGTGTTGGCTTTGTGTGGCTGCTTTGTACGATACATTTAGCATAGAACAGTATATCATGTTGCATACCTCTACTCTCTATTTTCAGCTTTCTTACCAAGGCAAAATGCATTAAGGCTAGCAATGGCTGTGAATTCCTAAGTTGGATTATTCCTCTTCAGCCATATAGTTTACATTGTTCTCTAATAATCTGAGCTGACTGTCAGGAAAATACAGAGGCAAAGCAATAGCAAAAGTCATGTCACTACAGTGTTCAATAACATCATTATCTATTCAGCTATCTTTCAAGCTTATTTCCTCTACTTTTATGCTCACCCTCTATCTTTTCCACCTAAAATTCAAGAAAGCTTGCATTTTGCCTAGCCCCACTGTGTTACGTTTTTATAAATAGAGCAACACAAAATAACTGGAATAATTCCTGCTGTGGTGTCTGTTTCTATTTCTTTCTCCTAATGACAATATTAAGTTGGAATATCGGAACATAGTAAGAAAAACACAGAAAGACATTCTGCTGACTGAGCCAACTGAAACTAGTAGATATTACTGTGAGTACAGAAATATCTTCTTTAGCAGAGTTTCTCTTAATGGCCAAGATTTTACACACTGCTTAAGCTACTGCTCCAGTTTGTAGTTCAATTAAGCAAAGGTTTGCACATCCTTACTCATATATGGGAGATCAGACTAATGCACTGTTGTGTTTGCAGCCTTTGTTGTTAAAGCAATTGTGCAGGGTCCAGCAGTTTCAGAATGTAACAGCACGTTTTATCACTTGAACTAATCAGAACATATTTTCTCAGTATTGAAGTATTTATTCATTGAGTTAAACATCATATCGATTACAAGACTGCACATCTCATGCAAAAAGACTTTTAATACTTTGATCCTTTCAGACTTGAATGGCCTTACTCCTTGTTTCCTTAGCCATGCTCTGCTGAATCTCATGCCAATCCCCTCTCTACATCTCTAGATGCCTCAATTTTGATTTTTTTTTTTTCCCCAAGGCCAAACATTTGAATGAAAAGGACCTCTGAGAACTGGAGCCACTATAAAAACTAACTTTATTACTATTCATACTGAATACTGCTACAATGACTGTATGAGCACGCTTTTAGCTGCATTAGTCTATTCTGGTTTGTAGCTGAGTACAATCAGTAAGCCCCAGACAGGTTGCAATTCTTCCTGTTCCACAGACAAGAGATACTGGACTGAGATGATCTTGCCAATTAAAAAAAAAAAAGCCCCAAAATATTTTGACACTCAGGACAACGTCCAGCTTCCATAAAGTGCTTTGTACTGTGCAGACAGCTTGAGAAGTACTGCTGTAGCAATAACAGCTCTGGCTTTCAAGACATCACTGCATACATAATGTGGCACTCATCTGTAAGAAGTAGAGCAGGTAGGGGCATTGCTTTGTCTTTGGTGTTTTATTTGCATAATTTGGAGCAAAGTCCTTCCTCCCCTACCACCTCCAATACGCAACCTTCATTTTCTGGTAAACTGTGCAGCTGCATGTAGGTACTGGCAGATTGTAAAATACAAAGTAGTTTCACTTAGTCCCTACAAAATAAAGCAAGGCAAAGAAAAAAAATAGAAAACATGGGACTGTGGTTTTATATCAGTTTTCCAGATGTGATATCTTAAATAAGAGCTGAAACAGAAGATGTTATTGTTTCTCAGGCTTCGGTGGTCTCCTGTCGGTCTGCTTTTTTCCTTGATTGTCTTCTTTTTAAGTTTTTCTTTAAACTTTAAAGACTTTAGTTCTTGAAAAGCCATCCCAGCATTGCTCTGTGTGTCTTAACATACCCCCAAAACACCAATGCATTTCCATAAAACAGAAATTTCCACTTTTGGGCTAGACACATTTATAAGTGGTGATGGTTCAAAAGCAGGGACATAAACCAAGGACTTCCTTTTTTAAGATTCCTCTTACCAATTGCCTTTGCAGTATTCCAGTACTATAGTCTGCTGGAAAAACAGGGCATTCACCAGGGAGCTCCAAGGCCAATTCCCAGCTCCTGATAAAGTGTTGTAAACCCAAGAACATTTCCAGCTCACTAGGGATAGCACTGGAAGTTAATAGTAATAAATCACTGTCCTAACTGGAAAAAAAAGAATCCCTTCATATACAATTCTACTTGCCCTTGGACAACTTACTTAGAACAACTCTTAATTAAAAGCTTTTTTTTTTCTTATGGAGGGGCTTAATAGAAATAGTTCATCTAAAACAGAAAACTGCTTATAGTTATATGCATTTTAGAAAACAGATTTTCTTGGGATTTTCAATTTTCTGGTGGAGTAGAGACATGAGTTCACAATCCATTCTGCAGAAATACTGGAATATGTTATGACTGGCTAGATCTCTTAATTTGACACAGCTTAATCTTTGTCAATATATCAGATAAATCCAAGGAAACAGGTTAACTTAGTAAGTCATTTCATTTACAGTGCCTGAAACTTAAAAAATCTATTATGAGCAAAGTACATGGATAAGCTGGAGACTAAGACAAAGCACAGCAATTTAAGTCTCTGCTCCCATCCAACTGCTTTTTAGTTATTTGTATATTTATAGGGGGTATGCTCTATACTACATAGCACAGGAATAGGTGAAGGAAACTACCATAAAAATCACAAATGCTCTAACAGAACAAAGTATCTTATTTAAAGAACCATCATTATTTTTTGACATGTCAAGAGATCAGTCTGCCAAGATCAGTACTCCGGA
>VYZV01043765.1:13841-30191 GCA_013401275.1 Pandion haliaetus | reverse complement strand
AGACATTTATTTGACTTGTTTTGTTTGATTATTTCTTTTATCATACAAATTTCCTCTTACTAACTTTTGTGTTTGTTCAGTGCCCTCTGAAATTCCATGAGTAAATTTGCTTGTGTAAGTAGGATGAAATCACTTACATTATTTTCATTAAAAATTCCAGCCAATTCTTTTTTGTCCAACAAGAATCTGTTCTACTTACTTAGCAAAGACAAAATTGTTTGTCTGTGTAAAATCCCAATCAAAACATGAGGTACTCTTTAGTCAAAGAAAAGGCTGTTCAGTTTTAGATTCTTTCTAAACTACATCTCCCTTGAACTTTGTCTATTTAAAAATCACTCAGCTGGTCCCTCAGCTATGTCCTTATTACCCCATTGACTTAAACAGCATTCTGCAGATTTAAATAAGAACCAGATTTGGCCTGAGGCATATAGATCAGTAGAGGTCATTCTTTTCAATGAAATATTAGTATTTTATTTATTCCTTTAAGCTATTTCGAAAGCTAAACATCCAGGAGACTTGAATATTAGTTATCTAATTCTGATGATAAGCAAGACTCTTTAAATGACAGCATTCAGCTATGTGAGAGACTCCTTTCATATTGCTCTGCTCATGAGTTTTCAATTGTAGTGGACCATCTGCCAGCTGGGAAATCCCACTCCTGTTTGCAGCAGCACTGCAAATTCTATTGGTGTTCATGAAATGAAATAACTTGATTTAGGGAGCACACTGAAAGCTCTGTGCAACACTTCGAAGTGACTTAAATTAATAAATCAAGCAGTACAAGGCATTTTTGTATTTTTCTCCAAGAATCTCAGACCATTCTCTATGGATGAATCATCATTTAAAGTGTATCTGTGAAACTGTTATCTATATTGTGCCTCTCACAAATGGCAGAGGTGAGAGCCATGTTAATATAAAATACCTTGCAGAATTAATATTTTCATTTCTTTCTGAGACATGAAACCTTTCCAGACTAAAATGCCATTTTCCTGCCCTGTGGTATCCTTCCTGGGATGCCACCAAAGTAAGGACTTCACAGGCTTAAACATATCTCAAACTTTAGAGCTCTAAAGGAAATTTCCAATCAGCTCACGAGTTATGGTTCTCACATGAATGTACAGTGTCTCTCTCTTTGGAAGAAGAAGCCAGAGTTGTATTTAACAAGCACTCTTTCACAACTATTGTACATGGTGACACAGGGTTGATGGGAATTGGGTTTCTGTTGCATCTTAAAAAGTTACTGCTTCAAGTACACAAATTTTGATTATGAAACAATAGTTCTAATCATAAATTAACAATTACCAAACCTCTCCTTTACAGAAAGCCTAGTAACACTCTAAATAAACTAACACTAAGAAGCCTAACCAATCGACATCCTGTATAATCCTGCAAATTGGGGAGTATTTATTTCTATGGTAAAAGATGATTACTTGAGATAGGATGACCTGAGTTAAAAAACTAATAAATCTTGCTTGGGTTTACAAATAGAATAACTTTATTTTATACTAATTTGAAAAAATGAATGCTTCCTGAGTGGCATTAGCATTCTCATTACTTCAAAAATTACATTATAATACTTGTTATAATTCCATTATACATTACATTTGTACATATCATATATATTTTACATTTCATTATGTTACATTTTAAAAGATAATTATTCCCATTTTCTTTCTCTAGGCCACCTACAAAAGGTACTCTTAGTAGGGGTAAATGGCAGAGCATTAATGCAAAGATCAATTTTTAGGATGGTGGACAATAAAGATGGGTAAGAATGCCTCCTCATAGTAGTGGCCCTTCGTAGAGGGCTTTGTTTTGCTTTGTGTAAAATCATTTTACATTATTATTCCCATCAATAAAATACTTACCATTTTTTTGCATTGCACTAAAAAGGGACTTTTCCCCTATGTAAACTTCTGCCTTTATTTGATTTTTTTTTTTAATCCTTACAAAAGTACAATGCAAAACCAGTTTGGACATAGTTCAAATCAAACACCATTGTATAGTGTCACATTTCATTTTGCACTTCACAATTATAACTTGATTAACATTATTATACTAAAGCTTGTCCTATTGTTTAGCTAATGCATTTAACATAGATGTAGATGAGGAGCAATGGGTAACATATGTCTGACAGTTGTATTTTGCATCCCATGGATAGGATTTGTGTAAGTGTGGGAGTTACAAAAGTCATGCAGCAGACCAAAACTAAATAAATGTAATCTTAAAATACAAAACTCTAGACAAACTATTAATACTAGAAATGGAATTTTGACATTTATTATTTAAAGGCTTCTGTTTGAAGTATTCTTGAATTCATTCCCTACTGTACATTTACAAAACACAACTGTACAACTTTCCTGCAAAGTTTCTTCACAATGGATGGGTACCTGCTACAGAATTTTTCACCACAGTAATCTCAAATTATTGAAAGGTCTTCTAAAGATGTAATACAGATTTGAGGGAGCAATTTAAAATCTCCTGACCTGTTAATGACTGTTCCTGAGAAGAGATCCTTCAGTGAGAGACAGTATGACAAGAGCAATGGCCCATTTTGAATTAATATTAAGGTTTGCCTCTTTTTAATTCTTTCAGAGGAATCTCAGAGGAGGAAAAAATCAATTTCATTGCTCTGCCCCACCAACACACTGCAAAGTTAGTACCACACCAGTTCCAAAGCAAGTACTGCTGCAGTAACATGTTGCTAAGTTGTGTGTGCTTGTCAAGCCCCTTTCAGACATAATTCGCATGTTTGGGAAATTAGGGTGGTTCAGGGGAATGCATAACAGGATGTAAATATCTATTCTGCGTGGCACTAGAGAAACACTTTATCACTTATGAAATGAGTTTGCCTGAGTCTATTTCATAAGGTGAAGAATACAAAGACCCATCAGAACTGATAATATACTTTTATACTAATGGTACAAAATTAAATGCAATCAAGTTACAGCACTTTAGCAAATTATCAGTCGAGGTGTGAAATAGATACGCTAGCTCAGCGTAGTTAGTGTATCCCTTGCAACCACACAAACACAGACTTTCAGCTCACTCTGTGAACAGTGCAGCAAATTAAAAATAGAGCAGTCAGTTTTGTTTCTGTGGCCCAGACAGTGTCACCACTAGCCTAAGTACACATTTTGGACATAAAATCCGCAATAAAATCACAAATCCAAAAGGGGGAGAGAAAACATTAAACAGACTTTGAAAATTACTAGAGAAAAACAAGACTTATTATGAGACCTCAAAGTGTTTCCCCACTTAGAAATATTCATACATGTTATTTTTTGCTGGAATTGTTGTTTGCCTTTAATTAAAACTCAACTGAATGATAAATGAAATGCTAGAGGAAATGTGAGATTACTCATCATGCCACTCTCCTATAGCTTTTACTTAAGACTGACCTTTGTCAAATTAGAGTTTAAACTGAGTACAGAGAGTGAAGGGAAAGGTTTGACTTTTTCAAGAACTCACAGTTTTAATTAACTTTAAATATGCCAAAACAGACACATTATTTAGATTCACTGGTGCCTCCCACTATGATTTGTCTTTTGATACATAAAATTGATGTTTCTTTGTTTCTAGCAATTTCTCAATTTATCTTCTTTAAAAACTAACTCTTCCCTCTAGTAAGATTAAGATATTTATTAATACTGTAAAATCATCTCTTTTTGGACAAAGGTGACTTTACTGAGACTTTTGTGTCTCCATGGGGTAATGATGTTGGCATCAGGGGGGCTGCAGGGCTTGGCCTCTGGGAGAAGATGCAGGCATTGCCCAAATTGGACACAGCCAGTTCCATCTGGTTCCAGCCGGTTCCAACAGACCCACCACAGGGCACAGCTGAGCATCTCAGCCAAGATGGTGGCATCTCTGGGAAACTTATTTATGAAAGGGTGGGTCCTGGTTTCAGCTGGGATAGAGTTAATTTTCTTCCCAGTAGCTGATATAGCACTATGTTTGGGGTTTAGTGTGAAAAAAATGTTGAGAACACACTGATGTTGTCAGGTGTTGCTAAGTAATGTTTGTACTAAGTCAAGGATTTTTCAGTTTCTCATGACCAGCCAGCAAGAAAGCTGGAGGGGCACGAGAAGTTGGGAGGGGACACAGCCAGGACAGCTGACCCAAACTGGCCAATGGGGTATTCCATACCATGTGACATCATGCCCAGTATATAAACTGGGGGGGAGTTGGCCTGCAAGGAATCACTGCTCAGGAACTAACTGGGCATCAGTCAGCAAGTGGTGAGCAACTGCACTGTGCATCACTTGTTTTGTATATTCCTATTATTATTATTACTATTATTATTATTTTCCTTTCTGTCCTATTAAACTGTCTTTATCTCAACCCACAAGTTTTACTTTTTTTTCCACCAATTCTTTCTCCCATTCCACTGAGTGTGGGGGAGTGAGCAAGCAGCTGCGTGGTGCTTAGTTGCTGGCTGGGGTTAAACTGTGACAGGATAAAACACTGCATAGCAGTTGTGAGAATTAGAAATGAGAAAAAACATAGAATAGAAAAGAACAGAATATTTCAATACGAAGGGACCTACAAGTATCATCTAGTCCAACTGCCTGACCACTTCAGGGCTGACCAAAAGTTGAGGCATCTTAAGGGCATTGTCCAAAAGCCTCCTAAACACTGACAGGCTTGGGGCATTGACCACCTCTCTAGTAAGCCTGTTCCAGGGTTTGACCACCCTCTCGGTAAAGAAATGCTTCCTGACATCCAGTCTGAACCTCTCCTGGTGCAGCACTGAACCATTCCCATGCATCCTGTCCCTGGATCCCAAGGAGAAGAGCTCAGCACCTCCCTCTCCACATCCCCTCCTCAGGAAGCTGCAGAGAGCAATGAGGTCACCCCTCAGCCTCTTTTTCTCCAAATGAGACAAGCCCAAAGTCGTCAGCTGCTCCTCAGAGGACATGCCTTCCAGTCCTGTCACCAGCTTGGTTGCGCTCCTCTGGACAAGTTCAAGGACCTTCACATCCTTCTTAAATGGTGGGACCCAGAACTGCACACAGTGCTCAGGGTGGGGCTGCACCAATGCTGAATACAGCAGGATGATCTCCTCTTTTGACCAGCTGGTCACACTGTGTTTGATGCACCCCAGGGTGAATCTTGCCGTCTTGGCTGCCAGGGCACACTGCTGCCAACCAGCACCCCCAGATCCCTTTCTGCAGGGCTGATCTCCAGCCACTCCTCTCCTAATTCATACTTGGACCTAGCATTACTCTGTCATAGGTGCAGAATCTAGCATTTGGACTTGTTAAATTTCATCCTACTAATCATAGCCCAATGCTCCAATCTATACAGATCCCTCTACAAGGCATCCTGTCTCTCAAGAGAGACACCACCACCACCCAGTTTGGTATGATCTCCAAACTTGCTAATGGTGCATTCACCTCCTGCATCCAGATCCTGATAAATATATTGAACAGGACTGGCCCTAGAATTCAGCCCTGAGGAACACCGCTGGTGACTGGTTGCCAGACAGATCTAGCCCTATTCACTACAACCCTTTGAGTTCTGCCCTTCAGCCAGTTCTTCACCCTGTGCACTGTGAGCCTGCTCATCCCACAGCTGGACAACTTGTCCAGAAGAATGCTGCGAGGGACAGTATCAAAAGCCTTACTAAAATTCAGAAGAACTACATCCACCGCCTTCCCTTCATCCACTGCATCACTGACCTTACCATGAAAGAATATCAAATTAGTTAAGGAGTACTTTCCCTTTGTGAGCCCATGTTGACTGTGCCTGATGATTGCATTATTCTTTAATTGCCTTTCAATAGTACCCAGTATAATCTCCATAATTTTTCCAGGAACTGAGGTTAAGCTAAAACTTCTGCAGTTCCCTGGGTCTCCCCTCATGCCCTTTTTGTAAATTGGAGTAACACTGGCTAGCTTCCAGTCAGCAGGGACCTCCCCAGACTCCCAAGATCTTTGGTAGATGATTGAGAGGGGTCCTGCCATAACATCTGCTAGCTCCTTCAATACTCTGGGATGAATCCCATCAGGCCCCACGGACTTGTGAACATTCAGCTGATACAGCTGGTCCCTTATGATTTCAGTGTCCACAAATGGAAAGTCACTGCTCCCACACTCATGGTCCTCTGACTCAGGGGACCAGGCAGGCCAAGATCTATCATTATTATTAAAGACTGAGGCAAAAAAAGCACTGAATGCCTCCACTTTTACTTCACCCTTATTCATCAGATGACCATCTTCAACAAGGGTCAGTCCAATGTTTCTTTAGACTTTCTTTTGCTATTAATGTACTTAAAAAAGCCCCTCTTCCTCTCTGACATAACACTGGCCATTTTCAATGAGATAAACAACCCTGCAGATACCGAGGCAAGAGAATAAGGAGGGTGAGGAGGTACTCCAGGCACCAGAGCAGAGACTCCCCTGCCGCCTATGGAGGCCCCCACATTGGAGCAGGTGGACATTTCCTGAAGGAACTTCAGCCTGTGAAGAAGACCATGCAGGAACAGGCTTATCCTGAAGGACTGCAGCCCATGGCAAGGACCTACACTGGAGCAGGGGAAAAGTGTGAGGAGGAAGGAGCAGTAGAGAGGAACCATTATGGACTGTCCACAACCCTCCATCCCTTATCCCACCTGTGCTACCTGAGAGGGGGAGGTAGAGGAGTGGGAATGAAGGAGTGAAACTGAGCATGGGAAAAGGGGATGGGAGGAAGGTGTTTTGTCTTTGCTTCTTGCTATCCAAATCTATTGTATTTGACAATAAATTAAATTAATTTTTGCCACATCTAGTCTCTTTTGGGTTTGACAGTACTTGGTAAGTGATCTCCCTGTCATTATCTTGATCCATGAACTTTTTCATCTTATTTTCCCTCCCATCCTGTTGAGGAAGCAGACTGAGAGAGTAGCTGGATGGGTGTCTGGTAGCCAGCCCAGGTCAACCCACCACAGCACCTAACTTACACAGCTAGTTTTTTAAAAAATGTGGTCTTTTATCTGTCTCAAGAAAAATACACCCACAGTAAAAAGGGAAAAGTGAAGCACCTACAGCTAGCAAGTAACATACTGGTGCAACAGTTAGCTGGGTGAGAAGGTGCTTCTCAGACATTTCTTTTATCATATACATAAACAGTGGACAGAGCTTTTGATTACAGTCCTGTACGCTAGCTGTATCACATGACTGTTTCCTTTATTTACAGTGTAGACTGGATATTAATTACCAGCTAAGGAGATATATATATTTGATGAAAATACTCATGAAGTTTTACCGTATTCTGCTGTGTCGTGGTTTCAGCTCAGTCGGTAACAAAGCACCACAAAACCACTCACTCACTCCCCACCCCCTTGCCTCGCCACGTTGGGATGAGGAGAAAATCCAAAGGCAGGCTTGTGGGTCGAGACAAGGATCACTCCCCTCCTCAGGCACCCCTCCTCCACCTCCTTCTTCACTGACTCCAGTATCGGCAGAGATGTTCCTGTCTCGCTTCCCCCACCCCCACACTGCCGGTTCCCCTTCTTAAATCTGTTCTCCCAGAGGCGCTACCACCATCACTCCCCTCCCAGAGGCGGGTCCGACATTTTGGCGCCAGGGAATTTTCCAGCAGCTTCTTAAAGGGGCCATCTCTGCAGCCCCCCTCGCCTGCCACCAAAGAAAGCCGCGCCACACAAACCCATAACATGCTGATACAAAATTTTTAACTGGAATTCCAAAAAGTCCTGTCAGAATCTGTTCAGCACAACTTCTCAGAAAAAGAGCTGGTAAAAAGTTTTAACATGAGCAAAGCTAGGGTTTGCTTCTTACACTTGTTCTGAAGGATTGTAGATGCATTTTTGCTAACATAAATATAGGTGGTGAAGAGATAGGCACCTTTCCATTTAGGAAAAACAAATAACTAGCTGAAACAGGTTGAACTAAGGCTAGCCAAGAAGAATCTCAGTCAGGACTAAGAATTATAACCTAGGCTTGTCTCTTGGATTTTAAGTGTGGTTTTGTGTGATAATGTCACATCCTTATGTTGGAAAGCATGACTATTACTTTCTGTACACAATTTTGTTCATAGTTGGACTTTATGAAAAACGTTGTATAAAGTATCTCTCCTGTGTCACTTGAAATCTTTCTTAAGAATGCCTTGGAAGATGATAATTAGGAGAATGGCTGATGTTCAAGGTATTGCTCCAGAAATTCATATCCCTGGTGGTATACATGCCACCTAAACAAGGGTCAAATGGAAAACAGACTTAACAAAGACACTTCTGTCTTCAGAAACCCATGTGCAGTTAAAAAGTTGCATCAGCATTTATGCTGATACTCGGCTGTATTTTTCTTTCTTTGTATCACCAACAAGAAGCCCATTATATATATCATTATGTAAACACTCCTTCTTAGAGAAGTTCAGTTGGAAGGGACCTACAATGATAACCTAGTCCAAATATGTAATCTTGATATAACCTTTCTGTTACGGGTTTGTGTGGTGAGGGTTTTGGGGGTTTTTTTTGCAGCGGGGGAGGGGGCTGCAGAGGTGGCTCCTGTGAGAAGCTGCTGGACGCTCCCCCGGCTCCAAGTCAGACCCGGCTCTGGCCCAGGCCGACCCCATCAGTGACGGTGGTAGCGCCTCTGGGAGAACGGATTTAAGAAGGGGAACTGGCAGTGAGTGGTGGGATTGAATGTGAGAGGAACCCCTCTGCGCATACCGAGGTCAGTGAAGAAGGAGGGGGAGGAGNGGAGAGCAGCCTGCGGAAAGGACCTGCGCCAGGGAAGTTTGTGAGGAACTGCAGCCCACGGAAGGGAACCACTTTGGAGAAGTTGGTGAAGGACCGTCTCCCGTGGGAGGGACCCCACGGTGGAGCAGGGGACGAGTGAGGAATCCTCCCCCTGAGGAGAAAGCAGCAGCAGAGACAAGGTGTGGCGAGCTGACCCCAAAATCCCCATCCCCTGTTCCCCTGTGCCGCCGGGGGGAGGAGAGAGAGAGAAGCGGGAGTGGAGTTGAGCCGGGAAAGAGGAAGGGGTGGGGGGAAGGTGTTCTGAAGTTTGGTTTTCCTTCCTAATATCCTTGGTTTTATTTGATTTGTAGTAAAGTCAATTGATTTAGTTTCTTCCCCAAGTGAAGCCTGTCTTTTGCCCGTGACCATAAGTGGGGTGTGATCCCTCCCAGTCCTTGCCTCGACCCACGAGCCTGCCTTTGGATTTTCTCCTCATCCCACCATGGCCAGGGGAGGGGGTGAGGAGTGAGCGAGAGGCTGTGTGGTGCTTTGTTACGGGCTGGGCTGAAACCAAAACCACGACACTTTCAGAAGAATTGTTGCTTCTTATTCCCAGGTTCCACTTTGTATTCCTGAATCATACTGAGGAATGTTAAACTCGAAGTTTGAAAGAAAGGGTTAAGATGTATCTATTATTTGCATTTGTGGAAAAGTGGCAAATATTTTTGTATCTTCACTTTGTATCTTTATCATCAAAGTAAAGTTTGAAATAAATTGATCAGTATTTGTCACATTAATGTGTTCCCCTCCATCATATCTCCCCAAAGGCACGAAACTTGAAACAGATGTCCTGATTCTTTATTTTGAATCAGAACTTCTCACTTCTATCGACCATGTCAGCTTAGAAAGTTCCAACACAGGTTTTGCGTGGGCAGCTCTTGCATTTAGACATGTAACCACAATTCATGAAGCCAGTATTCTCATTTACTTAACAAAAGACACAGCCAAGAATCCATCAATACTGTATGTATGACAGGCAGCTTTGAGCCATCCCATGCTTAGATATTTGCTTTGGCATTTCCTAATAAAAATCTTTCCTATGAAAACTCCATGACATTTAAGAGGCCTAGGCTCAGAATTTTTTGCCAGGCCAACAAAATATTATGCCACAAGCATCACCCTAATCCCCGTCAAAAGTAAAAGACACCTTCCAGTCCCATCATCCTCCCACAGGCAAAAATCATTTGTTTGTACTCAAAAGATTTTGCTGGTATACAGCAGCTCCAGGGCAGCAGCTGAGATTCAGTTCCACCATTTGGCTTAAACCAACTCTTGAATGGACTGAACTAAAAAAGCGTTACTACAGTTACAGCTATGTTCTTTTTCTGGGGAGAATCTTGATTAGGGATATGGGAGTTTTTTCACACTCATAACAGGCGTTAAGTAAGTTAGTGACACCTTTTTAGCCCACATGCATATCACAACCTTGTGGCTGTATAGATAAAGAAGGTTGTCTTCTCTCATTCAAAACTAGTAGCATTTCATGGGCTTGTGCCTTCTTTCTTATTCAAAACCAGTAGGACTTTAAGGTGGAAGAACAGTGAAATTGTAAGAGGCCTTGGAGGTCAGTATCTGCCACCTTGTATTGGCACTGCTACAGTTCTTGGTATTCTCACTTCAAGGCACTCTTTCCAATGCACAATCAGCTCTTGGGCTACCCCATCACCACATGGTTACTGGGCTGGTCGGTCTTAGAGTAGATTTCTTAGTGCAGATTTCTTAGTGCACTTTTGAAGAGTAGAAACCAGGTGAAAGTATGAGAGAACCAAATTGGAGAACCAAATGTATTTCAAATCCTTTGGGGGATTTCAAGAATGTTCATGCTACTTAGGGAAGAGTTAGCTACTTTTATGTGCTGGAAGTACCCAGTTCCTCTGGGGCAGAGGGGTGGATGTTCATGCTTGTACGCAGTTCTCACTAGCTTCTGCACAGCCAGTAAAACACATGTAGCAGACATCAGGGGAGACTACAGCAGTCATGTGAACACAGATGTGACCAAAATGGGGATGCACTTGCAAAAAGTTTGAGAAACGTTGTGGTTCAATATTGAGAGTGGTGTACAACAGTGGGACAGAAAAAGCACTGAGCAGGAACATGAAAAAGAATTATTTTTTGTGCTAAGAAGAGCATAAAAAATAATAAAACAATTTAATAGAGAGAGGAGGAAAGAGCTAGAAATCACGCTCAGAGGAAATGGAATATAAAAGCATACAAAATAGATGAGAGAGAATGAGCAGCTCTTTCTCTTCTCCTGCTTCTCCAGCTGTCAAATCCTTTTTTTGCATCTCTTCCTGACACATACTAAAATCACTGCCTATGATCCTTTCTCCCCTCAGGAGAAGAGCCTAGCTTTTTTCCATGAAAATCTGATTGTTCTCTAAACCTTTTTCTTTCGTTATTGAACAAATAATGTCTTGAACTATTAAATGTCTGTAAAACCTTTCCAGAGTCTCTCTTTCGGGCATCTTCATGTTTCAGAAAGACACTTCTTGTGTGCATACAAATTCATTTAACAGACTGTCAGACCTCAGGCTATGGGATGTTTTTGTTTGGCTGTTACCATTGCACCTGACACAGTGAAGACCTAATTCAGACCTTGATCCATTTACTGTTCAGAAAACTTATATCAGGGCAGCATTTCTGCTGTAGTAAAGATTTCATTTCTGTTTAAAAATTCATTGAAATTTTCTGTCTCACTGGGGACCACTGGAGACAGGGGTTCCAGAGATACATCCCTTCTAAAAAAATATGGCAATTCATAAAATCAAAGTTATAAAAGCTTTGCACACTGAAATAATTTTCTAATCACTTCCAGCCTACTCCCAGACTAATTTATATTAGCTAATGCAAGTTAGCCATTAGCTCTTTGGGGAGGCAATATTTTTGGCAAAACATTATTGACCTCTTACAGCTTCAATCTATCGACTTGCTCATGTTCAAGTTGTGAGCCAAAGAATCAAAATGCACATGTGAACAGGGGTCTGTAGTGTAGGGGCCCAAGAGAAGGAAGCGGAGGACAGTGAACAGAGTAGAAGTTAGAAAGTAGAGGCTATAACCAGAGAAAAGGGGTTTAGGAGAAAAAGGATGAAAGAAAATGTTTGTATGAGACAACAATGCGAACATGAAATAAATGATTGTTGAACATAGATGGCAAAGCCAGAAATTATTATTATGATAATCTAATCTGACCTCTTAAATAACAGAGGTTATGGGATTTACCAGAATTAATTCCAGCAGAATTCAAAGAGTTTGCTAAGAAAGATATGCCGAGTCTTAATTGAAATTTCCAGGGAAAACCAACCACAATTCCATCAAGGTACTCACTAGTTAATTATCTTCACTGTTAAAAATTGGAGCCTTATTCTATCACTCTAAATTTGTCTTGCTTCAGCTTCCAGCCATTGAATTTTGTTACACTTTTGTGTACTATATTAGAGAACACTTGATCAAAGTTTTGTTTGCCAGGAGATACTTCCAGTATGCGAGACAGTCAGTCACCCACACACACAAACATGTACACCACCCCCTTAAATCCCTTTATCCCTTTTATCTCTTTGATAAGCAGATTAAAACCCTCAAGGGGGCCTGTTTCCAAATCATTCTCCTAGATTTTCTACAAACTTTCTCCACTTTCAACTACCACCAAGAGCACTGCATCCCAGTAGTGTTTGCACCTACTGCCCCCTGATTTTACGCAAGATTTCCCTCTTTATACTTCTCTCTCTTTTGGGAACTTGCATTTTGCTTGTTATCCACCATGAACATTAAAATTTATTTCAGTTGTTGTTTGCCAGGCTAAAATTTCCCAGCTTGTCAGCACAGTCTGCAAGCCTTTGCCTTTAACTGCATTAAAGTAGTGCATGTAAAAATCCAGATTGCCCTCACATTTTGGGAGTCTGCGAGAGGATACTTAAGCACATTCTCCATTCTTAACACCGTCATAATTTTATCTTTCTTATTTTCTCATTTTTGCCTATAAGACCTTTCCCCACTGCACCTACAGAAAATCAGTGGAAAAATCTTTCCTGAACTGGAAAAAAACCACCAGCAAACCAGAATAGCATGCATTTACTTCATCCCCATTACAATGCCTCTTTTCATTTTTATTCTTTCCTTTATGAAAAAATCCCATTGTGCTGGGTTTTACCGATTTCGATTTAATAGGTAGAGAACTGAAATGTGGCATACATGTTACAGTCACATACCTTGAAAATAGGGGTAGAGCCAATGTCAGGTTAAGGGCCAAATAAGGGCCCAGAGTTTTTTCCACCACAATCTTTAGTTCTTAAGTCCTACCCAAGAACACTTTTCCACTTTCTCCTCTTTGAAGACCTATTTTGCTATCATAGCTCCAAGAAATGATCAAATAAAGGAATTATTTTCTAAGTAGAAAGCAAAAGCAGTATTTAATTCGATTGTATATTTGAATCTGCTTTACGTTTTTAGGCTCAAAATCTTGTGTGCAAAAGGGGACAAAATATATACATAGGCTAAAATGTTAATGTTGGTTCAATCAATACTTTAACACACTAACAGCATGGATTAATTAATACAGAAAAGTCTAATAATACCATTTAAATTGCTATAAACAAACAAACAAAAAACCCCTTTCCTAGTATTTACTTTTTTTGTGGTGTGGTGCTCACCCTTCCTGTGTCCCTTTGTAATCTGAGGGCTGATGGTTTCAGTCTTCCTAGAGAAAGTGGGGGGGGATAGGAGGGGACAGCAACAAGAGCAACAAGCACACTGAGGTCTTTGCTGGGAGCAGTATGATGATCATGATGGACATTTCTTTCTCTCTGATCTTCCACCTGGGGCTACTTTTACATGTTTTTTATCTCACAGCCCGTTTCCTTCTCTGGGGCTCTCATCTAAAGCTGGAGAGTGGCACAGTGGCCTCCCTCAGACCCAGCTCTGCACCAGCGCTGCTCTTTGTCACCTATTGAGCCCTTGCCTTGGCCAGGACGGTGCCATACTGGGGATCCCAGGGCAAAGCTAAAGAAAGGCAGCCCATAGGCACTGTTCGTCTCGGCAACTGCCAAACCAGGCTGAACCCAGCTGCAAGCCTGGATGAGCCCTGAGACCCTGCGCTGCCAGGGTGGATAAAGGTCCACAGGTTTTTACTAGTCATGGCAAAAATCATATTTACTGGGCTACAATTGCTTGCTGTCTCCTGAGAGCAGAGATGGTGTCTTCTCTGTTTAGATTATGCCTGACCCTTTTCTAGACATTACCACAATCTGGGTAAATAATAATCCGTTGAAAACATATATGTTCTCCTCAGAAATGCCTACATTGCTGAGGGTGAAGGAAAAGGAAATAAATAGTAATTAATTTGACACTAAAAGAAAGTAGCATATAGCACTCAAAAATGTGTGATAAGAAAGCCATAGGATCCCCTAACAAAAGATATTTGGGAGACAATGTTTTCCATGGGAAGAGCTATAGACTAATACATGTCTTTTATTTCTGACTTATGTTATCACCAAGAAGAAAGCACTTTGTTCTTGCTCCCCTTTTCTGAATTGACATTAAGCCTACAGTTCGCCTCTTCAAGCCACCAGTCTTAGTAAAGTCACGCCACAATAAATCAGATGCAACACAAGCGCCTTGTGTAAAAATGGTCTGGCTGCACAATTTACATGGAATTGCTATTTGGTGGTAAAAATTTGATTTAGCCTGAAACTATTTTTAGCCAATTCCACGTCATGATATGCCTTTCAGATTTTAGCCAAATTCTTCCTATTGGTATGCCGTCTTATCTTTTCTATCCAGAGTACAACTTCCATTGTGTAGTAAGCCTCAGTACATACCCAATTTTTTTCTGTGGAAATAAAATGTGTGCAAGTCTGTACATACATATGCAGAAACTCAGTGCTTACATAATTTTAGTTTGATAACACATAAAAGTCTCTCATCATTAAGTATGTAAACAATTAAATGCCTTAACAAGGATGTATAAACTCAGGTAGTACCAGAATCATTAACTTAAATGCCCGTGTTACTGTACGCTTCAAAAGAGAAATGTTATTGGCACCTTTTCTGTAAGTTAGTAATATTGCAGAAATATAGCTGCGAGAAGACCCAGTAAGCTTCAGTTAAATGAGGCAGCTTAAACTTGTGGAGTGAAACATCAGAAATCAAAACTCATGTAAACATAGTGTCACATCCCCATTTCTCAGGACGACAAGACAGGTTTGCCGATTCCCAGGTCAGGGTTAAGGTGAAACACCACCAGGGATCCTGTAACTCGCAAAACTCAGCTTTTAGTCGCTCACAACAGGAATGGGCATGGGACTGCCTCAGCAAGCCGTGTAATGCCTGCTAGCCACACGTCACCAAACATGTGCCACAGGCCCTGCTTACCTGGGGATCACTTGAGGGGAGAAGCTCCGGCGACGCCTCCTGCTGGGTCAGGAGGTTCAGAGCAGAGCCCCCTGCATTCTAGGCTCCTTCTCTGAGAGGAGCCCAGGGGTGGCTGGATCTGTGCCCCATCCCAGGCTTGGCCAACGGTTTTATGTCTTAAAGGGAGAAAAAGGAAAAGAGAAAGAGCTCACTGGTCCTGGGTCCAGCGTTGGTTCAGTCAGCCGAGGGCTCCACTGCCAGAGAGCTCACGAGCGAGGCCTCAGCTTGTGCCCTTTTCTCCTCTCCATGCCCGTCCCTCAGGAGGACACTCTGGCTCATTAGGCTAATTAGGTCTCATGAGTGGTTTGTGAGCCTTTGGGCTGGGGGGTCATTCGGGGAGTCGCTTCCCCTTGCCTGCATGGTGAGCTGCCCTGCTCAGCACTTCAGAAAAGCGTTATCAGAGCAGGGAGCTGTGCGCCCTCTGGCATGGCCTCCCCCTCCTGCTGCTGCTGGTGCTGCTGGTGGTGGGTGCTGGTGGGTGCTGATCAGCTGCTTTTCACCTGGGGTTCCTTGCTGGGCAGGGTTCCTTGTTATGTGGAGTTCATCCTCAGGCAGAACTTGCCTTGTTTGAGACATTAACTCTTTCAGTCTCTCACACACAGTAAAACCAACAGCCTTAAATTTACTTGACTAGGTGATGAACCCTTTGGCTACCAAGATTTCCAGAGTATTGGTAACTTATTTTAAAGAAAGAGATAATTCTTTTGTTAGAAGTCAAACTTTCTATAATGTAATACTTTTTGATATGCATATTTAATTTTTAAATAAATATTTTAGACAAGCTGGCTGTTTCCATTTGGAACTTGCAGGAGGGCAAGTGTGTCCCAAAATCCTTGTACTCTTCCTACTGTATTTGTTGATCCAGTAAAAGATGCTCTCCCTTCCTGTTTATACCCTTAACGTGCCTCGGCTATAATAAAACTACCATTAAATTCCAATGCTTACTTTCACTGTTCCTGTCCTCATTTTTCTTTCTTCTAAAGAAAAGGGTAAAGAACTTCTGATCCTGAACTGAGAACTCCAGGCAGCCAATGCAAAATACTAACTGGGAAAAAACTTTGAGCTGGTTCAGGGGTGTTATGGGTTTCTGTGGTGCGGTTTTCTTTGGTAGTGGGGGAGGGGGCTGCAGAGGTGGCTCCTTTAAAAAGCTGCTAGAAGTTCCCCCGGCTCCAAAAATCGGACCCGCCTCTGGCCCAGGCAGACCC
>VYZV01043765.1:1638-13652 GCA_013401275.1 Pandion haliaetus | reverse complement strand
CCACGTTGGAGAAGTTGGTGAAGGACCGTCTCCCGTGGGAGGAACCCCACGGTGGAGCAGGGGACAAGTGAGGAATCTTCCCCCTGAGGAAAGGAGCGGCAGAGACAATGTGTGGCGAGCTGACCCCAAAATCCCCATCCCCTGTGTCCCTGTGCCGCCAGGGGGAGGAGGGAGAGAGAACCGGGAATGGAGCTGAGCCGGGAAGGTGGGAGGGGTGGTGGGAGGTGTTCTGATGTTTGGTTTTCCTTCCTAATATCCTTGGTTTTGATTTGATTTGTAGTAAATTAAATTGATTTTGTTTCTTCCCCAAGCTGAGCCTGTCTTTTGCCCGTGACCATAAGTGGGGAGTGATCCCTCCCAGTCCTTGTCTCGACCCACGAGCCTGCCTTGTATTTTCTCCTCATCCCAACGTGGCCAGGGGGTGGGGGGTGAGTGAGCGGCTGCATGGTGCTTTGTTACGGGCTGGGCTGAAACCGAAACCATGACAAGGGGAAACACAAAACAGAAGCATACTTGAACCTGTTTCTCCTCATGCTCAGCAAAGTGAGTGTGTAGTCTGTGATTAACTTCAGCTAATGCAAATTTATCCCCAGCTATACACCCAATTGTCTCTGTGTCGGGTTAGCCCACACCCTGTATAGAGGAATTAGGAGAAAAGGGTGCTTCCTTCAGAGCCTGCTGAAGCAGTGGTCCCTTCCAGAGAAGTTAGTTCAATAAGTGATATGAAGGAGTATATGTCTCTGTATTTAGTTATGATGAGGTTTATCTGAGGATTGAGAGACTTAGATGCTGGTCCTCGCTCCCAGGAATGCTTGTAGATTTTATCAAGTATCTATTTATTATACTTAGCAAAACAATCTTGAAAGCACCAGTACACTCCCCATTTGTCACATGAATTTTTTAACCATTGAATAAAAGAAAGATGATTTTTCTGTGTTCTAGTTTCCCCTCTCAGTACCTTCTTCAAACAGCACCAACTAGCGCAGGAAATAGCTAACTAATAGGACCGTATTAGCCACAAAAATTACATTTAGGCTGTTTCCTGATAACTTTTCATGCAGCTGTAAATAAGACTTAATTTTTGGCATTTGAAATGATTCTGTTCACAAAATAAAACTTTGAATTTGATACTTCACAATTCCCAAAGTGTAAGATTTCATCTTGAAGATCTTGAATAGCTCACATCTTAGAAACTACTTTTTTTTTTCCTTATGTCTGTTATAACAGCCAAGCTTGTCCAAGGCAACTCTGCCACCACTCACAGACATCACAAAAGACGTGGAGGAAATGTCTTTTCTGTATGGGGTCACAAATTTCCTAAGCCATAGACTCTCTGACTTTCAGACAAGGCAGTATCATTGAAAGCAGAGGGCGACTAAGGCATCTCCTTCACTGTGACTTCTATTTGCATGTGCTGCCTCACTTTCTACTTGTGATCATGCGATATCTTTCTGGCAACTGCAGCGAGGGAAACAAATATAAAAGTATTTGTGTATTTTTAGTTGTCTAGAATGCAATGATTGTGCTGTCACTTTTGCTCTGCGTTTTATCTCCCACGCCCATCTGTCTGTTCCTCTGTTGCATCCCCTACATGCTTCTTTGCCACCTGATTCTCTCGCCACCTTTTCCCTTCAGTGAACCCGGAGCAAGAAGGAGAGACTGCCATCTGACCTATGAATTCTCTGCCGACCGCTATCAAACGGTGTGCAGGCCACAACCTAAGGACCGCAGCTCTCTTCTTTCTTATCCCCTGGGTTATTTCAGCGTTTACTGATTTGAGCTTACAGTTTTTAGAAGAGTTTTAATTTATCTCCAGACAGATATCCTTGCTTTGTAAACCTGTGGCATTTATGCTTAAATCTGTTGAATTGCTTACGTCCATTTCAGGATCCATGAACAGCTTCAAAGGAGAAGGACACATGTCTCACTTTGATAGGAGAATCCAGACGAGAGGCAAATAATATTGTTAATGTGTTGTGGTTTTCCTTCTTCTTCTGCGTTGTCCATGAATTTTAATTGGAGTCCTGAACCGAGACTATTAAACCAGTTGTTCTGGGAATATCTGACTTTCAGATATCCTTATTCCTTAGATATTAGTCTCAATCTATTCCATATTCCCACAACTCTTATTAGTTTACACGTGTATATGATCACTTTGAGTATCCAAAACAACCTGTGTCATAAATGAGTGCTCAAATGAAGAGCAGATTTCTGATCCTTCTGTCCCCTATGAGCATGCCAAAACTGCAACCACTGTTATGTGAAACTCATTTTTCTTTATTGTTGAAGTCACTTTGAGTTTTTTATTATTATTTTTGTTGTTCTTGAACAATTTCTAGTACTGCAGATATAGGCATAAACTGTATTTATTGATATCTGAGTGTTTTCTTTTCTCTGGCAGATAAATGAATAATCTTTCCAATGAGATTAAATCTGTCTACAATTATGGTAAGCAGTTTTTTGAAACATTTTTTCCAAAAAAGCTCAGGCACTTTAAAATTTGTTGTTTAACATCTTGGTTGGTAAAATTTAAAAGAAGGTTTAGCTCTAGATAAATAAATTCAGACATCTTTTCAGTCTGTATTCTCATGGGTGTAAGGATTTCACTGCCACCATCAGATTTTCAGTGATAAACATTGAGAAACAGAATTTAAAATTTTTGCTTTCATTTTCATCAAAGCAGATGCACAAACTGGAGGGACATCGGCTTATCATCAGGTGTTTTGTGAACAAAGCACTATTCTGTTTGCAGCTTGATGCATGCTCTTTTTCCCTATCTTATCTTCTTCAACCGACAAAAAAATAAAAATATTGATGCTTTACACTCCTTCAGTTTTGAGTTATGTTGGAGTAGCAATATACTGGTGACGTGTGCTTGGACAATAATTGGGGATTTGATGTGACAATCACTCAAACACTGTCTGTGTCTCAGACAAAAATTTCTTTAGTAATTTCTAATGATTAGATTTAATGGTCTGGGTATTGAAATGACAGCACCAAATATTTCAGGCAAGAAGAGGGGAAAAGAGGGTGGAAAGATGGCCTTATTCATGCAGAAATACCAACAGCAGATATTACTGGCTCGTTTCTCTTTCTGCTGATAAGCCACATAATGTAAGTGAGAAACACACCTCAAACTGCTTTGCCTAGTTTAGGTGTGTGCACAAATGTATTTATGTGTTGCTGCATACACATATACTTACATAAGTTGTAGCAAAAAAACATCATTCCAAGTAAGTCTGTCCATTTCTTTCCATATCATCTGTGTTTCCAGTAGAAGCTCCTCAGAATATTTTTGTGTGGCTGATTTGGAAGACTGCTTTACTCTTTCACACTGAGTTGCCCATGCAGTGTGGTATATGCTAACCTTTCCCTCTTGAGGCCTGATGTTACTGTTTTGGCATACATAAGGGAAAAACACATCTTACTAATCCTGCAGAGACCTCTGCACCAGAAGCACTTTCATAATAGATGAGGCATACAACAGCTTATTCAAAGTAGTACTGCTAATTTGGTTTCTATTGCAGAAAGGTCTTTCCTGAATCTAGAGAACTCTGTTTTGAAGAATGAGCTAGCATATAACTGTTCTGCCATGGCTTCACCCTCTCTTGATTTTCTTTTTTTTTTCCAAAGGAAACAAGCAAATTCATCTTACTATCACCATTCATCCATTAAACTACATTTACCACTTCCACCTTACTAAAATGGAAGTATTATTTTCCTGGGTGTGTAAGCACAGGACTGTTTCCTTAAAAAAATAATAATAATAAAAAAAAAATATGGGGATACAGTGTTAATTTGATACACTGAAAGGACAATGAGAACAATAAGAGAGTTACAGAGCTTCAGCTGAAATTATTGTTTTCTCCTTTAACCTTGTGTCTCTTTGCAGGTAATAGGTTTTTAAGAACTCCAGTTTTTCAGTTATAGTTCCTAGGAATTTGTCCAGCAGGCCACAATGTTCAAGGCTACACTTAGCTGGAGTAAATATATCAAAGAAAAAGCAATACACTTTAAAAAGATGTAATATGTGCAGTATGAAACAGGAAAATGGTTTGCCTTTGAAAAGACATTCGAAGTTCTACCTACAACAGTTTATATGAGTGTACTTGCAACTGAGCCAAGAGGCTGAAAGTCCAAAGGACCCGAATTTATTGAAGTGGTTCATCTACCAAAGGGAGAACATGATTAGCTTCAGAACTGACCATGCAGTTTCATACATTTCCATAAGACTGTGCAATGCACAAATTACTAGCCAAGTGTACAGCAGAGTGGCAGGTGGCTCTACCCACTTCAGCAAAATTAGGGGTTGCACTGAAAAGTCTTTGAAAATTTGCTCGTGTAGTTTTAAGGGAATGTGTTTACTTGCTTTTCAATCAGCTGAAGCTGTGAGAAAGAAAAAATTATGTGGAATATTTTTTCCTACATTTCAGGTCTGTATTTTACCAAGAGATAAGAATATGTGTATGTTTGCTTCACTGTATTTAATGTTTTAGTCCAGCTCTGGTTTCGCTGGCCTTGGGGAATAAGAAATAGGATCTGCTTTTGACAGAGTAAGATTAGCATGTTCTTTTGTTGCACTCTGTGTGCTTGCATATTTAAACTTGAAGCCTAAGTGATTGACAAAGTGAAAGGAATCTAAGATCCAGTCACAAAAGAAAATATTTAAAGCAGAAATTATTAGCACAAGGCAGTTTTTAAAATATGCTTTGGAAACTAGAAGAAAAAAGATCCAATTTCTTTGGCTATCATTCACTTATATTTTTCCCAGCAACTTGGCAACACAGAGTATTTGCTTATTTAGTAGTGGTGGTTTTTGAAATTTACTTTGATCAGCTTTCTGAAGCAGTTTTAGAGAGAGTTGTAAACTAAATTAGTGGTAGAACGGAAATTAGGAAAATAGGAATAGAACAGCTTTTAACAGATCTTCAGGCTACCACAATCAGAGAGCTGTACGTTACTCTGCTTGCTTCAAAATCTATTAATACTATTGATTTTGGTCTGGATGACTCAACCATACCACTGGATTGACTTTATTAAGTAATTTTCATATGAATTCAGTGTCCCCTTTTAAGACCATTATGGTGAAGTTTACTAGAGGATCCTTGTAATTAAGGAATGCATTTTCCCTAGGCAATAGAGTTAGCAATTTCTTGTTCTACTCAAGGCAGTTTTCATGAGTATTCATAGATTCACAGAGTGGACAAAGACCATTTTACATCTTGTAATTTCTCTTAAAGTTGATTTGGGAAGTCAGGATTATGACATGCCAAGGGACAATCCTCATATATGTATTAAACAGACTTTTGTATTGGCTCTGAAGGCACAAGTGTCGTAAAAGAGGTTCCTGTAAAAGAATTAGGCTACTGGGGGGAATGGGACATCAATTATAAAGAGACAATTGCTTTCTGCTAGTAATATATATGTACATTTGTGTGATATAAGGTACACTTTTACATATATGTGTGAGTATATACACAATCTCACTTGAAAAGCAAATTCTATGGGGAATGATTCAGGGGCATATAAAGGCCATGTAAAGATGAGTTTTGAATAAATCTGAACCTGCTTAAGTCCTGCTCTCAGCATAGTGCTGGGGCAGACAGCCAGAGCTCACTGTTACCCACCAGGACTGGAACCACCTCTGGAAGTGAGAGCTCTTCTAATGCAGGTTCCTCCTCACCCTTCCCAGAACAACACAAGTATTTCTGACCTAAAAGTAGCCTTCATTTTATTTTATCTAAAGTGTTATACAAGAGGAAACTTTGCTTCGTGTACCTGCTGACTTCAGAAACCTATGAGACGATGTATCACCACAACTTAAACTCCAGGTTAAGTGGCCATTCTTTGGACCACGCCTGAAGCGTAAAAGGCTTTCTTTTTAAAGAACAGGGACATGAAGAAAGAAAAGGTGGCTGAAGTGTGTGACACTGACACAGCTGTGTGATAGAAGCATCTAGAATCCCAAGCGTGGAAAATCTACCATGGCAGATAACTACAGCAAGTTGCAACTAGCAGCAATTTTCTGCTTCACAATACACTTAAAGGAGACTGGGGAGAGTTGGTTCAGGTCTTTTTGTTAAGGTAATNTGTGTGACACTTACACAGCTGTGTGATAGAAGCATCTAGAATCCCAAGCGTGGAAAATCTACCATGGCAGATAACTACAGCAAGTTGCAACTAGCAGCAATTTTCTGCTTCACAATACACTTAAAGGAGACTGGGGAGAGTTGGTTCAGGTCTTTTTGTTAAGGTAATGAATGCCAACATAAAATTTACAGTAAAATGGGATAAGCCTGAATATTAGGTTCAGGAATGGCTACATATCAGGGAGGTAGGATTGTATTTTTTGCCCAGTTCCTTACAGAACTGAGACTTCTGTGATCCTACACTGAGTACATATGTTTATGTGAGTCCTTCTAGAAGATTTTAAACCAGTTAGCCAGATTCACCCACTTTTTTGCACATGGATAGATGTGTCCCAGAAAACTGACTTCTACCAATATTGTAGATATTGACAGCTAGCATAGTGGAAAGAGTCTCTTGGTGCCCATATTAAGGAAAAGATAAAGTGTGAATTCAACCCTGATTAGATTTACACTTGAGAGAGATGTTATAATTTCATCTAAGTGAGATAAAACTTCTTTTGGCATTTACTTCTTGTTAGACAAAACCAAACCCCATTCCAGTACAAATATCCATAGAAAACCCACTCTATTCTGATCACAGAACTTCTTCTATTACACTCCTCATTGATAAAGTTGCAGTGCTCTGAGGAGTAAATCAGTTCCACTGCCTTCCATTCTTGCAAAAATACGATCTGAAATGTAAAATTTTCCCCCCATGCAGCAGAGAGAAGTAGAAATTACATCTCATAGTGCAGATGATCAACACGCCTGTTAGACTGAGTTGGCAGCCATGCCTTAGGTCTTCACAGAAATCCCAGGTAGGATTAAAATAAGTTTAAGCAGTTGGGTTTGTCTAACTATATGCTAGCTATATGCAATGAGCATATGTTTGACGCGTGGTCACAGAAGTAAGATGGCTGAACTGGTAGACAGTCAGCTTTTCTCCTTCTATCTGAACTTGGAGGGTGATGTACTTGTGTGGCAGAGCAAAGCCAATGATCTCGGTCTTCCAGACATGAAAATTCTCAGAGCCCCTGGGTCTTGGGGGTGGTACTAGGACAAAACAATGCTGCAACAGTCGTTTTCCAGTCAAACAAACTGGATTTATCTCCCGAGATTGAAAGAGAATTTGTTCATGCTTTTTGCCTTTTTTTCCGCTTTGTGCTGTGAATTCTAAACAGAAACATGAGTAGAGAAGTACCTTACTCTTTAGTTTCTCACTTACAGTTTCACACTTGGAGGATACTATGACAAGTTTGTATTTTGGCATGAAAGTGTCAGGATCACAAAATTTACTATAAATATCTTGTAAATATATTTGGTAAAAACTGTTTGCTGTAAATGCACAAAGGGAAAAAAATGACAGAAAGTCTTCTGTGATTTTTAGGAGTTTATTTTCCTGCTATTTTCACAGGCATGCATTTGAAAGTTCAAACTGCCACTGAATGTAGCCAAACTGTCAATGCATGTGTCTAACATTACACAGCTCAAACTTGATACTCTCAGGTAACTTGGGGCTTTAATTATACACTGACTTAAATTTTTTAAAAGTGATTTTAGATGTTGCTCTTTGGATGCACAATTTGAGCCTGTTTAGTCTTTATAGGTTCAAAATGCCTTTTGCATGTAATTACCTGGACCTTTTTAAGAAAAGAAAAATTAGGAGGATTAAGGACTTATTCAGGCCTGGCATTCTGAAATTTGTACTGGCTGGAAGTCATCTGTAATTTCTTGTAGATGTCATCCGGGGCAAAGTGCTAGAGGAAGTCTGGTACCAAAGGCAGTAATTGGGCTGAAGTGCTAAAGGCAAGAAAGCAACTGTGATTGCAAGGTGCTGAGAGTGACCTAAACCAGGAGGAATACCCTGCTTTATAATATTTCCAGCTGAAGGAATTTTACACATCTGGATGGGGGCAAGGAATCCAACAAACCCCAAAATAATACCAGTTAAATATCTCACAAAACCTGTAAACTCAAAACCAATTCCTTCATTTAGGGTTTTCGTCCCCTGTGAAAACTGCAGCTATACTTACTACTTCATGCATATAGTGCATGTCAAATTTTAGTAAAAGGTGTGTTTTCCCAAAAATGTAGTTTTCTCTTTTTGAATTGCACAGAAGCAATTTCAAGTACAACTTAAAACCAACCAAACAACACCTTTGGCCCGAAAAAGGACAGAGACTTACACCCTAACATAACCTGAAAAAAAGAGTAACTGAGGAAGAGAGTAGTTATGATGAAAACTGAAAGTCAGACAGTCAGCCTATGCTTCTTTAATACTCACCCACTTTTTCTTATTTCTCCATTAAAAAAAAAAAGAGGTATTTTATCAGTCACTTTGCGTTGCCCTATTCAGCAGATAAATTGAGTTCTGCATGTTAACCAGTATTATTTGTTCAAATAAATATCTTCACTATGTTATTTGATCTTGGTATAGTGTAATCACTTTTGATTACAGATATTGCTATCATCTGTTATGCTTGTAATTTATTAATCACCATTTAATTCATTTCCTATTGTAATACATCAGATGCTATCATGTGATACCTTGTAGTGTCATTTTCTGTTAACCGGGTTTGGTGTTGTGAGCTGAAATTTATCCTTTAAGGATCCTACCATTTGAAGTTATCTCTAAAGAGTTTTAGTTCTCTACAGAGTTGTGCTACAGATAATTCAATCTGCTCTACTTCATGTTTGTGATATTAATTATTGCTTATGAAAGATTTTTTAATTCACTTTGCTTATAGCGGTTTTGCTGTCAGCGATGGTTTTCTTAATGATTTTAGTACAGATTGGGTCCTCATCCAGTTTACACATATTCACAGGAATTACTGTAGCCAGACCAAACTGCCTCAGTCAGCTTAAAAGAACTCAATAATGTTACATTTACTGACAGAAGTGTTTGTGAGATCTGAGATTCAGCAAGTACTAACATTAATTAAAAAACACTATTAAGAATCTGTATTGATTTCTCCTTTTCTCCTTCCTGTTTTTAATTTTGGGGGTGTCTTTTTAACACAAATCCTCCATATTACCATATTGCACTTTTATTTAATAAGATTAATATTCATCGGGTCATATTTCACAGATGCCTCTGTCTCCATCACAAACAGCTGGGGTTTTCTTTGTGCGTGGATATCTCCCATACACTCAGCTTATGTTTTTCCATAGCATTTGAAGAAACTTAGGGTACTTGCTTTTAGAGACAATTTTTGCCTCTGGAGCAATAGGAAGAAGTTGGATTTGTCACCAAGATTTCATCCAATATTTCTCTAAGCTCTAAAGCCACAAAATTACCTTCTGCTCAGCATCAAGGCAGAAAGTCATCATATTGTCCTGAAGCACTCAGAGAAATAGAGGGATTGCAACTTCCTCCATCAGTCCTCACTAGTCTGGAGAGTTGCTGGGCACAGCATGGAGTAGCCCCTCCAAAATATGAGCATGCACATATTACCAGGTATATTGCGGCAGTAGCACCAAGGCCTTCTCTCTTCCCCACTCAGCCGTATGTCAGTAACAAAATGGGTCTTCCCTCCCTCCTCTCTTACTGTGCCTTTTCCCAGGCAAACTGCTGGTCAAAGCAATGTATGGTTGTGCTCTATATCCACTCTTTCACGTTCGTCTGGTCCTGGTACACTCACTGGGTCAACCAGCCCTACTCATTGCTACCCCATCAGGTCCCCTCATGTCTTTAAAATAAGATCTATTTACCTCTCATTTGCATGTAATCTGTGAATCTCAATCTACAGTTTTATATTAATTGCTATTTAATACACTCAATAGCCATACTTAGTGTTTCTGCTCCGTGGAATAGGATCTTCCCATTCATTCTTAACCGTGCCTTTCCACATAGAAAATGCCTGTGAGTGGCTATTACGTATTTCTCTTTTGGTCTCTTTTGGAAAGAAACTTTTGGATGCTCTATTTGGCAATTTCCCCAGGTACTTACATCAGAGAATAGATCATAGAATGGTTCGGACTGGAAGAGACCTTGAAGATCATCTAGTTCCAACTCCCCCTGTACTTATTTGAAGACTGGACACCAGTATATTAGGTAATTCTTAATGAAACCATTGAAAGATGCTATTACCTACTAGAAAAGAGGATTTGGTTAAATGAGCTGTAGGACAGGATGTTACCCAGGCAGAATTCTCTTAAGTGCTTATTTTATATTGTCTATGATTCAAAAAGGAGAAGCAGGATATTTCCCTGATACATAATAATAAACAGTGGTTGTCTCTATATCCTGATAATGCTTGTCTTTAGTAATACTAATGCATTAGAAACAGAGGAAATAGACACTTCCTTGTGGAAAAGGATATATTTGTAAACTGAACTCTGAAGTTGTACAAGTGAAAGAAAAGAAGGGTTTTTTTCTGAAGTTATTTTCTGGACAGCTTATTTTGGCTCTATGTACTTTAGGTATTTATAACAAGGAAACTTATTTCACAAGTATACACACCAGAATGAACTCTTATGTCCTTTGATATTACACAGTGTTATATGATCACTTATATTACCATACCAATGCAGGACTGCAAACTAAACTTCTAGCTATAATATAATATTTATTATTCAGTGTAATATGATCACTCAAATGTCAGTTTCCTTAATTGTATGTATGCACCATATTAAATTTCATTAAACTATCTACACAACAGGAAATAGCTTACAATGTAGTTACATCACTTAATAGATTTAAAATAATTAATTTCTTTTTGGAAAAAATATGATATTTTGGTCAATGCTGAAACATGCATATTGGAAAGCATGTACTTACATCCTTTGAAGCCAGCACAATGTCTGCTTTGGTACTGCCCTCTAAATGTACAGTGAAGTATAGTCTTTTGCTGACTCAAGCTCAGCTGATATAGAATAACAATACTGATCTACTCAAACAGAAAGCTTGTTGAATTAATTATTTTTTTACTAAATTTTGATTGAACCTCAATAAATACTGCACATGCCTAGATATAATTCAGAAGAGTGATTTGGGTTTTTTACAGTTCTAAAGATTGGTAACTGGTAGAATAATTTTGCTACAAAGTATTAATGTATGTATCATTTATCAATATTATATATTTATATTCCAGCAATGGTATGCTTGTGTTTCTTTACTTATAAACTTACAACATGTAGCTATAGGATGCTGCTATCTGAACACTTTATAGTCCACTTCCTGGCAGGGGGCATTTTTAAAAATTCGCAGATCTCCTCATATCGTCACTTTGGACAAACTGAAATGCTTGGAAAGTATTAAAGTTAATTCTTTGTCTATGGACTACTTTATTTTTACTGATAAGCTATCTAAAAGCAAGTCCATTATTCCACACATGTAGTAGACTATAAATTTCCAAAGCATATGCCAAATTTCAAGATAATAAGTTTCTAATACTTGTGCTTCTCAATCTCCCATTAATAGCTATGCATAATTCCCAAGGACAATAAAGGGTACTGAATGTGTGTTTACCAAAGGGATATAAAGAAATGGCCAGCTACTGTACTGACCCTTAAAAAACTGTGATGTCTTGAATCATCTGCTACTGTAAAACTTAACACACAAATTTAATTTCAGGAAGTGGACACAAACCATGGGATTTTCATTCATAACATGGCTACTTTACGCAACTGTGGCAATGTAAAAAAAGCACTACAAGTAAGCAAACTTTATGTTATATAACTCCTTAAATTCTTAAGCAGGCTGAAATGGTTTAAATATAAACGAAAATTACACTGACAGTTTTACAGAGCTATAAATCTGCATACAAATATTCATACTTCAGCATCCTTTGGATCTTACTGGGCAAGTATCAAGCCCTGCACTTGCGCTACTCTGGGGAGCTGTGCTGAACGCCAAGAAATCATAGCAGAACATTAGGTGCCAAA
>VYZV01043762.1:46344-66399 GCA_013401275.1 Pandion haliaetus | reverse complement strand
TATACATTGCATTACTGTTTTTTCTTACCCAAACAAAGGTCAAAACTGCCTAAAATGGAAATATAAAAATGTTGTCACTGTATTTGATTTATTGGTTTTAAAAATTCCAGGTTTCAAGCAAGCTACTTCATAGCAAAGCACTGTACATGACCGTCAAACTTGTGATGAATTAAACACACATTTCATATAAGGAAATGTCATTACACAAACTATACAGTATTTTAAGAGTAACTTGATTATTTTCATTCATGATACACTGTCATGCTGTTCTATTTTAGATAACGAGAAGGGAAAGGTGAATCATGCAATACTGCTAACAAGTTTCATCACTGAAAACAGTTCAGCTATTTATAAAAAAAGGCATTGACATTTTTCTAACATTATATTTACCTCATTAGAGGGGGATGCAGGACGTGTGAAAATTGTCTTCCAATAGGACCATATAAACATGACAAATGACAGATGAAAAACCACAAGGTAGACAACTGCAATAAAATACAAATAAAGAGTTTGGTGAATACAGCTGAAAAGAACAAGAAATAAAATCCCTGATCTTTGATGAGAGCTGAACTACTATGCTATGAATCACCTGATAAAATTAAGTTATATTAAACCCTTTTCCCTGGGTAGACGTACCACTCCAGGAGTGCTCACTGTTTAAAAAAAAACCAAAAAAACCAAACCAAACCAAAACAAAACAAAAAGCACCAAATGTGATGGTTGCTATTCCTCAAGGAAATAATATACTTTTATGTACAAATCCAAAACAGATTTTGAAGGGAAAAAAACCAAACCAACCAAAAAAAACCCAGAACTGAACACAGCTTCACCTGTGGCATGTAAGCGACTAACCTTTTTGGATAAAGATGATGCCACAATTCTGTTCTAGATTATAGTAAAATATTTGATAACTGACTTAGAGAATTCAAATTAATTTCTACTTCTAGTAGAAATAGCACGGTATTGTGCCATTGTAGAAGGCACTGATCATTAGTGACAGTAAAAACTCCAAACCAGGGGTTTAGAGAGGACTGCACTCCAAGATGAGAGGTAGCTGTGAGCTAAAAATTGTCTTGATTATCTTCTTTCAAATCATCAGATGAATATAATCTGGAAGAGTCCTGCTATTATAGTCACAGTGGCATCAAAATGTAGGTGGCTTTAATAGGGAGCTCAATCCATTTATAAATGGGTCTGTGTGGTATGGTTGCCTGAAAGACCAGAGACTCAGACCTTATGACCCAGGAAGCTTCTTCCAATCTTGTTTCCTCTAATAGTTTCTTTTACCACTTGTCAAGAGGAAACAGATCAGTTGTGCCAGAACAGCAAGCCTTAGAAAAGAAGTCATACTAAATATTTACATTATTGTCACTTACATTGTCTTCAGTTGCAGGAAGAAGGAAACCTGACCTACTTTCCCATGTGCATAAAGAGAGTCCTTTAAGAAGCCATATGACATACTTCATGGATGGCAGAACAGGCTCAAAACTTTGGGAACTTCCAACAGCTTGGAAAATGCTTGTGCACAGTCACAGAAGCCATTATCTTGATTTATCATCTTTCAGGATCTTCACTGCTTGTTGCAGTAAAAAACCCAAACAAACTGTATTTGAGCTTTCTTCAGAGAATTATGCTTTTTACCTTTGCCTCCAAGTCCTCCAATGTTACAGACAGATTTGGCAAATTTTCAGCTGTGGAACTGACTGAAAATGCAAGAAGGAAAATCTTTTTCTAAAGCCATCCTAAAATTGTCATTATGATAGGAAAGAACTTGTAGATCACTGTACTAGGCCCTGCATAATTAGAAATTGTCTTTTATTAAAAAAATACACATTCAAACATAATGTTAAGCAATTAAAGCATGAGAAAACTGTTTGGAAAAGAGGAGAAATGGACACAAAATTGAAGTGGAATCAGCTGCACAGATCAGAGCTTTGGGGGAGAAGAGGATGAGAGGAGTTGAACAGAAGGAAAGAGGAAATGAGATACAGGGGAGGGCAGGGCACAGTAAAACTAACTTATAAACAGTTCTATTCTGTCCTTAGAAATCCCCCCCAGAATTCAGATTCTTTTGAGGGATTACTTTTTAGTGCATGCACAATACTTCAAACAGCAGAACCGCAAATTGTTGTCACAGGCTGTAAATGCCCCAACAACACACAGAGTAACAGGCACCAAGGCTGGCTGCAGCAAGGGTACAGATCTGTGCCAGTGCTACCAGTATTTACTAGAAAGAGGCAGCTGTTAAAGTGCTCTTGCACTCTTGCAATAACAGAGATCTTGCAATCTGTCACCATCATTAAAAGCGAAGGGCCTGTCCTCAGTAGCCAAACTGAGGCAACTCAAGGACCAGTAAGACTTTCACAGCTGTTCCAGTGATGGGTACTACCCAGTCTACAGTAGAAAGAGCCTGCAATTGGCAGTCCATACTGGCCCCGCACTGAATAGATTCTTGCTTCTTTTCCCATTCCTGCGCTGCCACTCCTACTGTGATTACAGGTATCTGTCCCGTCAGTGCTCCCCAAGAAATGAGAAGGAGGGAAGATACCATTTCTGACAGCTTTACTTTGGCAGTGCATCTAGCCACTGGTTTGGATAGCAGTATCTCCTCTGCAGACAACTCCCTGAAGCATCTTGCATCAGTTACCAGTACAAATATAAACCAGCCTCCTTCCTTCCTATTCAACTCATTTTCTTGTAATTACAAGCTAGATGGAAAATAGGTCAAAAACCTCAAACCCTAATATCTGCCAGTTTAGCCAGACTCAGAGTCATGAGGAAGTCCTGGCTAAGCTAAGGGAATCCAGGATTCTTGGTGCCATGCTGTGACCAAGTGAAGTCACTTCTCTTTAAAGGCACTGACGCATATTAGACCATAATTTATGCCCTCAGGAGGACAATGTCTTAAGACATGCTCTTAGAATCCTCCTAAACTATGGTAAGGCCTCCTGAGATTTGCCCTTAACATCCTTTTCCGAATCATTCTTAATACTATTTCCAAGACTGAGTCAGATAAGAGAGGTAATAATATGTAACAGAAGTATATTATATTGTTAAGAGATATTCAGAGTTGACTTTATTCCCCTATCCCAATGGGTATAAATCTGGACAAGAATATGAAATTACAAAGAAACAATTAGCCTTAATGGGGTGAAGAAATCACCACTAATTTAATCAAAAGTTGTAATTAAGTACTGGAGTAAAAGGATTTGAACACAGTACGCTGAAATATGGAGCAGAATATATTTGCGAAGATGCACTTTATTGATTTCCATAGCAATGTTACTAGTACTTTGGCCTTTTGACTCTTTTTGATGTTATTTCCTGGCTATTGTGAGTTAGCTTGTAAGAACTTTATAAAACTTATGATAGCTTTCATTTCAAATGAAAAAAGACTTCACATCTCATTTTACGATCAACCTCCTTGGTAAAGAAATTCATGTATACAGGATGCCTATGACATGCTTTTGAATTGAGGGTAAAAGAAGCATGCAGGTGACAGCTATTTAAAGCCTAACAGTCAGGTTCCAATGATACTGTCAGTCTCATTAATTAATCAAGCATTTTTCTTCTCTGGCAGATTTAAGAGCACGTGCTTCAGTCAGACAGGCACCACATTTGTATTAAAGCCAGAGATCTGACTATGCAACACCAACACCATTGCTCTGTCAGGCTTCCTTAACTGAGACATAGTTCTTGCCTTTCCGGAAGAGACTAGAAAGTAAAACTTATTCATATACAGGTCAACAGTAAAGCACAGCAGCAATCTGCAGGATTTTGTGAAGTCTAGGTGAAGCCCAGCTGTGCAATGGGATGTAAAAATCCAGGGTAAGACACAGCTCCCCTCTTGAATGGCTTACAGTTTATTTGGAGGTTTTCCCACTCTTTCACCTCTTCCTTAGAAGATGAAAGATTCCATCAAGGTTCATTCCTTTCACAATGTTCTCCTGGATATTCCCCATCAGGAAGAAAACTGCTAGATTAGCTCCACATTCTATGCTGTTTTGCAAAAATACTTAAGAGATGAGAGCCTCTTACCAGTGGTCTCACACTCTGAAGACAGCCCTCTGTGGATAGTCAAAATGGAAATCCATGCTTAATCTACCACTCATGTCCCCCAGTCAGCTGAAATGAACTCCCAAACAAATACCCCATCAATAATTTGTATTTCTACAGAGAAAAAAAAGAAGTTTTATTAAAAATTCCCATATTTTGAACTTCTGGAATTAAATCATCCTTTAGACTAGTTTTTATTGACAGTTAAAAGTGGCAGAGCAAGAATGCTGGAATTCTTTTTGGTCAGTTTGTATCTCTAAGTACAACCCACTGTGGCATATACTTGCCAAAGCCAATACGAAGACTTAAGTAAAGTTTGTCAAAACAAGGCCTTAACCACTTGACCTGGCAATTTAAAATTATAATGTGCAGGCACCTTTGAAATAGTTGTGTTTTGCACAGTTCTAACCAGTCCTAAAGAATGGGCTTCTGAGGAATTTGGTAAGCTGTTTGGAAAATAGCAAGCAGTAGAACAACAATTCTTCCTCTTCCAGAAGTCTTTCAGGTCACAGGGTGTGTTCAGGAATAAACAGAAAATGGACTTGTGGATCTGCTGCAGTTCCTTCTCTGTTCTCCTTTTTCTGTTCTTAGAAGGTACCCATTTAAAAATATTTGCAAACCTAAATCATAGTTGCGTTACAAGTCTTGTCATCATCCCAAGCGTGTGGTACTAGAAGCTAATCAGACTCAACCTCACAATACTTACCTTGTTTCTTAGCACTAATCTACTTGGTACACAGAACTTACACATAAAGAAGTACATTTAAATTCTATGTCCCTTAAGGCTTGCATGCAACAAAACTATTCACATCTTCAAAACAATTAAAAAAAAATTACCTTTTTCTGCAGTTGAAGAAATAGTAACTGGAAGAGAAAAAAAAAAAACCACGGTAAGTAATCCGTATTGAATCAAATGTTTAGCTAGAAGTGAGATATATGAGATAGCTGACTTGTTCCAAAACGTACTTCAGGCACTAGTAGAGCCTCCCTACCCCTCTCTGGGATAAAACAGGAGTTAGTATTCCTCCTGCCAGCCCTTGAGGCTTGGTGAGTCAGTGGAAGAGCTTAAGAGATCCAGTTCCCTGCGCTAACCAAGCAAGCACACTGCTTTTCACAGACATTAATCGGATCATAATTTATGCATGTTCTCCTTCAAATATGCACCTAGCAATTTTTCTGAGTCAACAACTAGGCCAACTAGTGTACCACTGGAAAGCAGAAAATGAAGTTCTTACAGAAGTCCCTGTGAAACTTGTGTTACATGTAACCTACTTCCCTTCCTTAGTTTTTTCTCACCACTTCTCTCTTCCTGTCACATGCTATTTTTGACTTTTTTCCTGACCTGAATTCTTCAGGCATAGTTAAAACCTCTCCGCTTCCTTCTCTCCTACATCATCTCCTTTTATCCCAACAGCAAATTCTATTGTTCAAATCTACCTTGTATACTGCCTGACTAGGAGTACGTCCTCCTTCCCTCAGGCTTCTCCAAAACCTTCACACTTCATTCATCAGTTCAGGGAAGATGCTGACCAGAGAGCTGCTCTACTTATTAGGTTGCCTTCTTCATATCACTCCTCTCGCTGGATCTCTTCCTTAGACACTGAATTCCTGAAATGCAATGAGGAAAGGATCTTGTCCCGACTCTTCAGCTTACACAGCAAATTTAAGCTTCTGGTCATCAGCAGGAGCAAAAAGTTAACAGAGCACACCCTGCCTACTGCAGTTCACCTCACTCCACACTATCTCCTCTCCCTCAGCTCTGACATTTCTCGTCATTAGTCTGTGTGCCAGCTGATGAACACTAGAGTCTTAAATCTGCAGGGCTTCTGTATGCATTGCAGACTTTGTTCTGAAGGGTTACTTTGGTCACAGAGGTGGCATGTGTCTCACTTAACTGCAGGTATCTATAGCAAAAGGGTCTGCAACTGTATTATGCAACCCTGCCTCTTTTTACAGTCAACAAGAGTTGACTGTTGAGGCGATATATCAATGTATAGATGACCCCTTTTTGTTCAGACAGGTTTTTTGCTTGTTTTCATTCCCTTCTCCCCCTCTCCCTTCCTTAAAATATCCACTCAGCACTCCCTATCCGTCCATGGAAGCCTCTACGAAGTTAATGGAAAAGGTTCTGGGTTCCTTCCACCTGAAGGAGGAAGTAATCACCATTTAGAATAGAACAAGGTTGGCTTCAAACTAAAGGAGGTAAATCCTAAAGAATAGCTTAATTTCAAATTAGTTATGCATACTTGCACATCCTCCTCCCGTTTCTGTCTGAAATAGGGACGCAATCCACACAAACAGACCTGAAGCACGTGATTACTAGCAAAGTATGCATGTAAATCTAAGAACAGGTCCAGCTGTGTCATGATACAGTCTCAGTACTACTCCACTGTGCAACGCACAGAGGTTGCATTATTTTTTAAAGCAAATCCTATGAGTGTTTTTGCTTGAGATTTTACTAAAATGTTATTTCTCTAGTTAAAACTTTTCCAAGACACAAAGAGAAGATAAAATCATTAAAAAGGTGAAAATTAAAACAAGCCTGCTGAGTAGGGTTGTAGTTCAACTTAAAAAAAAAAAAAAAAAATACTAAAAGTGCTTTAGATTAAGCTTTGTCTTTGGCTCCTCATAGGTCTCAAGTAAACACCTTTGCACACAGCTGGACAAACATGTATTTCCCTAGACAAGAAATACAAAAATGTTCTTAATTATCCTCTAATGGGATAGGAGAACATTGTTATCTATATGTTATCTATAAAATTACAGAAATTTTTTTGAAGGAGTTCTGGTTAAAGCACTCCATAATCTGTAGTCTCATTTCTGCTCTCAGCACAAAACAAAATTATGAGCAAAATTTGATGTTTGAAGACTCAAAATAATGAACAGTCTTTACATGCAGAAAAAAAAGCTTAAGATTATATCACCTATGAGACTTCATCAAAAAGATCCCTAAATAAACTTCATAAAAATTAATTAAAGCTTTACAGCACCTGGAAGATAATCTTCTCTTTCGTACCTAGGTCCCCCAGGTCAGAACACAGTTATTACACTGCGCAGAACAATTTCAGTTTGGCAAACTCCTGCAGTTTGAGGTAAAAGCCAACACGGAAATGCTTGTCATTTTCATCCTGTTTTATCATCCTCAAATGAAATAAAAATAAAAGATGGCCAGTTCTCTTCTGCTTCAGAAGTTCATGCAAGTGTTTCTGTTTCTATCCCTTTCACTGTTATTCCCATTGTCAGATAGATTAAATGAACAGCAATCCTACTATGTGTCCAAATTCACTCAGTAAATGGCAAATCAACAGTTTTTTACAGGATCTTTATACTACAAAGCAAAGCCTTCCTTTAAGTAAGTTAATATTTAATCTACATAAAACAGATCTTTAAGTATTTGCTAGGTTGGCAATGTTACAAGCAGCTTTATACCACCAAGAAATAAATTCTAGCTTTTGAACTCTGGTTCAGGAAAAAAAAAACCAAACACCACAGCACAAGACATCACCATTCCGGCCCACCATCCCTAGCCTTTAGTTTAAGTTACAAGCTTGGCTCTCTTATCGCTTTTCTCCTCTACTGCTTCTAACTACTTAGATACTGACGTCAGCTTCTGCTAAATTAGTACCATTTTCACTTTAAACATATCTAAAACACGGTTTCGTGTTTGGGGGGTGGGATGGGGGAAAAAGCAGCGCTGCCTTTTTGCTTATTGTTTTTTTTTTTTTTTAACAAAATAAACACTGCATATGATTTATATGTTAATCTCAGGATGCAACAGCACTATACACTAGGTAAGATACATCAGCACAGGTTAGTGCTTTCAGCACTGCAGTCAACACAAACCAGTCTGTATTTCAGAAACATAAGCATTGTAAAGCAGCTGTTCTTTTGAGGATTTAAAAATATATCCCCATATCAGTCTATTGCTCAGCTACAAAAGGAGAAATAAGAACAGAAATATTCTTAGAACTGGCTTCTTAACATTAAGTTTCTGGTTTCTCAAGACGACTTATGAAGTTCTAGCAAGACATTGCTAGGGAAGGATAAAAATATGACTAGACAGTGAAAGCTGCAGTTCACTTCATTGCAAAAAGCAGGCACTCACATGCTCACACACACAGTGAATTTCCACTATGCCCTCATAATTTCAGAGGATTCAACATCTCAGTGTTACAGCACCAAGCAAGCAGAATGAAGTGAACAAGCCCTGTCTGTCTAACTGCGGCGTAGAGCTTTACCTTGGCTACCTCAGGGTTTCCAAAATAGGCCTGACTAAGGAAGGAGCTCAGCAAAGCCTGCCTGTGAAGAAAGGTAAACAGGCCTACCCTTAACTTCATGCTGCTGCTGCTTGTCCAGGAGTGTACAGGCCCAATAGGCTCTGCCAGCTGGTCCTGCACCACTGAGCAGCTTACACATTAAACCTCCAAACAGTTTGGGTCACTGCAATATGAAGCACACAAAACTAAGTATGTGGTTTCACTTTCTACAGGATACTACCTCCAAAATACATGATATAGTCTTATTAGGCGGGATTCAAATGTACTTTTTAACTTGGTCCGCTTAGAGGACAAGCAGGAATTCCAGGTTTGACTTTAACACAGGAAAAAGTTGTTTTAGTTTTGATTTAGACACTTAGCATCACCCCTGGCAGCAAAGACACTTTTTCCTTCAGGACCTCAGTTGTTCATTACACCTCTTTCTAGATACTCTTCCTTACATTGTTGTTTGTTATCTTTCATCTCACCTATGTCACAAGAATAAAAGAGGCGGAAGCCTACAGATTATCACAGGAAACAATTGTGCAGACATAGGGACATCGTTAGTTGTATAACAAATGAGACTGGCGGGAAAGTGTAATTTGTTGGAAGCATTCTTCTGGGAGTACAAACTGACAGAGCTGCCAATTTCAGAAAGCTTTGGAGAATTTTTTAAGCCGCTTCAAGGAAACCTCCCAGAACATCTTGGAAGAATAAGTATGTTTAGGGAGCTGGTTTGCTTTCAGTTTCAGGCTTATTTTCAGGATTGCTATGAAGTGTTCGAGCACCTTGCAAATCACTGCATAATAGGAACAAACCCAGATCTCTCTATTCTGAGGCAGAGACGTGGAATGATGTGCCAAGACCTCGCAAGAGGCACACTAAAAGATGACACATTCGCCTTCACCCTGGAAGAAAAAAACCCCACCACTCTACAAAACCCACACACCACATCTCCCTACTCCCCTAAAAGGCGTATTCCAATCAAAGCCAACACACTCCTTGCAGTGCAAGAAGTTCAACAGCAACTAATGTAGAAATATAGAAAAGGAAAAGAACTGATCTTGTTACTGATGTGCTATGTTTACCATGATGGTTCCTAGCAGGAGTCACACTTTGGATATTACAGCCTTTCCTCAAATCTCAAGATTAATATTCACATTTTGGCTGACATTCCTCATGGGTGGGAAGAAAGAGTGATAAATGTGTAATTGCGTCCCTTCACCAGATGTATAGCCTTAACTTTTGTCAGCTTCTTCCTTCTCAGAAAAGGGTTAATATATATATATATATATAAAAAAATACACACACACACACACACACATATTTCCAGAAGTTACCAGTAATGAAACTTAACAGAAACTCCCCATGGACACTACTCTATCTGCAAAGGCAAGCAACACTGACATTATCCCAAGTTTTTCATTTGTTTAGAGAATGGCATTTAACTGAAAGTATAACTTAAGATTTATGGTAACGTAATTCCCATTTGCAAATGCAGACCTTAATCACTCACAAGAAGATGGTAGAAACATTACTTACTGACACAAGTGGGACAGGCGACGAGTGAATTTCCTTGAGTAAATACTCATTTGACTTCTGTTCAGGGCAGTGCCAGAGCATGAAGACCTTAGCACCTCTCCATTGTTCTCTAAAAGCTGTAATTCTGTGACCTTTCCACACTAAGCTGTTTCTTATTTCTTGACTGGCAGGCACCCACTAGGTGCTTTCCTCCTTAAGCAGCAGCGAGTTGTTTTTAGACAAATGACTCAAGATGACTGAGTTGACAGCATCATGTAGCCAAAAGCCAACGCAGGAAGACGCTGCCAGGTCCCAGCTGAAAGGCTATGGGGGACCAGGAATTGCACACATGACTTGCCACCAGCTGGAAAAGAATGTCCTCTACAGAAATTTGAGCCATATGAACCTAGAATTGCTTTATCTTCACATGGTGCCAGACTGATGTATTGTTTTACTCCAGATGTCCAGGAATAGGACACAGGTGTCCCCTCAATGCACTGCTAAGTAATTCAGAAAGTAATGTTTTATGGAACAGCGAGGCTGGAGAGGTGGCTCCACAGGCCTTTGTGCTGCACCAGCATGAAGCAGCATGCCTTGCCACACTGTGTGCCCCAGTAGTAGCACTGCCTGGGTCTGCTCTGCAGCACAGGTGCACCACCACGCAGGTCTAACACAATGCTCGTCTCAGAGGCACGACCTGTGGCAGACAACTCTTGCTGCAGGGGCGTATGAAGTTACCCCTCTTAACCATCTACCCACTCCCCTATAGCAGACAAAAATGGCAGAAGTGAGCACTTGCCTTCCCAGATACTACAGGTCAGGTTTGAGCTGCCAATGAATGCGAGTTTGAGTGACCACAAACAGCAGGGAATTGCAGTGATAAAGGGTGAATGGCAGTGAATGGCCTCTCGCTGTCCTGGGTTACGCACAATCAGTCATGAGAGGGAAAAGAAACCCTGCCAGGCCCACCAACGCCCTAAAGCAGTGCAGCCCTTTCCACAAGCACATGAACTAGAGTCCACCCCGCAGACACTGTGCACAGCAACATCACTTGAGTGAGCTACTTTGTGACTTCAAGTGATCACAAGATGAGCCTTCAAAGGCATTGCAGGGAGTGTGTGTGGGAGAAATCTAGGGCGGGAGGAGAAAGGAGGAAGAAAATGCAGGCAGGGAAGAGGCACCTTGCTGCAAGGGCGATGCTCTGTTGCTTATGGCCACCAGATTTTCTACATTTATGATCAACAAGCCCATTGCTAAAGGATTCAAAGGACAGGTAAAATGAATTAATATTTCAGATAAGGCAGTTCAAGCTGCACTGCAGACCTCTTCTGTTATTTGTTACCAGCTGTTGTTATGATTTGTTGTACAGTTAAAACAATATTAACACAATTCTTTCAATATAACAAGTAATTTAGAGCAGCCAGAGACTTGCTGCCCAGAAAACATTCTCTTATCACAATAATAAAGGAGCTTTTTATTTAGCCAAGGTCTTTTCAGCCTCAATGCAGAGAGTACGTGTGTAAATACAAACAGGGCTACAGCAGAAATTAGCATAATCAATGCAAGATACTCCTTGGGTACTGAGTTACATTTAGCGATGAATTAAGCTGTGACAACTAAAAAGACTTCTGCTGTATATTCTGGCAACAGTAAATTCTGTGCTAGCACTTCCACAGTTCAAAAACACAGCTACAATGGCAGCTGACTTCTGGAACCCACAAAATCCTACAGATGGCTCCTTACCTATGCCTTTACAAAATATTCTTGAAAGTTATACCAAAGGTCTCCTAATTGACTTCTAACCGAGGATGCCCGCATGTTTTGAGTTCTTTAGAAACCAAGAGTTACACTTGGAGCATGCAGGAAGAAGCGTCACCAGGTCTTAACCTCACTGTCCCACACTTGTGTCTGCACTAAGACCATAATGTATTAAGAGAAGTATCAGCCCAAATAACTAAAGGCTTCTTCTGCATATGAAGTCAGCATTCAGCTGCAGCAATGGGCCAGGTTTATTGTCCCCGAAAAGCCCTACTCCCTGAGAAGCACTATTCACTTTCAATTTACCGTAATTGCCCAAAGAAACCTAATGTAACTTGATTTTCTTCAGCTATTTAAACATTATTGCCACTGCTCATTCTGTTTGCATTTTGATGGATTTTAAACCCTAGCATTACTTCTACATGCTTTCCTCAGCTGCTTACTCAATTCGAGAATTCCTTCAACTGTCTTCATTCAGTTCTTTCCCCCAAATTCTACTTTATCATAACAGTAACAGCTTTACCGCTAAGTCGTTTGGAAGTGCTACACATAAATTGTTTCCAATATTGCCTTTAAGCTATCAAGATACAGCCAAAGAAAGCCTGGTTTCTTCTTCAAAGACAAAAGAGATCTCTTACTTGCATGAGTCAGTGAGCTGTACTCCCTCTGGCACATCAGGGAATAGGAAAAAACAGAATCGGCAGAAAGGCATGGAAACTCAGAAGCATCTGAGTGGGGCTAGCGCATATCCACACCACTAATTAATTACATTTACATTTGAAGGAGGAGTATTTATACTCAGGCTGGCCAGATCAAGCTCATAGTAATACCACACTCAAGTATCTCGATATGTGAAAGGGCTTTTTGTGTTAGGAGTAACTCCAGCGGTTCTGTAATTAAGACACTACTAGGACACTTAGAAAAGAGAGGAGAAACAAATAGGATAATAAGCTGGTGTTGAGAATACTAGTATCTTATGTTGTACACAGTTGTCTTATACACCCTGTACAAGATTAGGNCAAAAAAAAACCACCCAACCAAAACCCAACAACATACAATTCATTCTCATAACAGAATTTTTCAGGTAATTAAGGAGTTACCATTTCTTTTCAAAAAACGAACAGTTCACTAATTTGCAGTTGTGACTGCCAGTCAATACATGCCTTGAATATTAAGGTCACTCAAAGCCGAGTGTCTTACGGCTCAGGACGCTACTAGTAAATCCATTTACTTATACTCTAAACAGATGAAAACAGAGTGACAGTCTTTATTTAGCTATTCCACACAGCTGTGAGGTATGATGGCAGGAGAGCAGAAGTGTCAGTTCGTGGGGAACAAAAATTCCAGCCACAGCTGCTGGGACCTGCAGACATGAACCATCGCCCAGTGGCGAGAACTGTCAGCAGACAGTAGGGATCCACTTTGTTAATGAGGCACCCTTCTTTGCATTTGGCTTCAGACTCTTCCAAAATCAGTTGTCTCCTTACTGGCCCTGCTTGCAACAAGTGTTTCCTCAAATATTAGGATAAAAATCTCCTTGTAAATCTCATTACAAAGTATTAGGCACTCTGTTTTCTGAGAGATGGGTTTTGCTGCTGCCAAGTTCATCGGGTAATTGAAGAAATCAAACTGCCCAGCAAGATGACCTCCTCTCATGCATTAGGTCACTGGATTCCTCAGATGAAGCTTTTAAGTTCAATTTTTTCATAATGTTGGTCAGGTTTGATTAGTATTTGCCACCTGAGATTAAATACGAAACTACCTATGATGAGACAAGCTAATCTTCTGCCAGCAACACACTGACAACATAGCAGCCAGAAATGTAATTCACATGAACTCCCATCAATGTATTAGTAAACCAAGCTTTTGAATAGAGCCTTTTATGGAAGTTTTGTTTTGAAAACCATGTCATTTAAAAACATGTCTGTTAATTGTGGGAAAGTTTAATGGTGGGGAATTCATGTCTTCAACATATTGGACTTGTAAGTATTAATAAATATTTAATATTTTATTATCTTTATTATTAAAATATTTATGGAATAAAGGTTCAAAGACTTCTCATGGTGATTTACAGAATCTGTCCATATATTGCTTATCAAGGTGGTTGATAACAAATGCTACCACCTTTTAATGCTGGAAGCTTTTGCTTGTTCTTGCAAAACAAAATGTCACTCATTAAACCTTACTTTGAAACATCTCAGGACAAACCTTGACTGTAGCTAAAGCTACTTCCTGTAGTTTCTTTGCAGAAAGGAAGAAATAACCAGTGACTCCCCAGGAACATAACAAAAGAACCAGGTGCTGCAGAGGGGAAAAAACATCAGGGATAAGAGGACAGAAAGTTTTGGCTAGAGGACAAGATCAGGAGGACATGTTTTTGTTGCACCAGGTCTCATTTAACTACCAGACCACTTAAGGAACATGAAAAAGTGACAGCGCAAAGACTGCACGAGCAACTGCAAAGGGATTTTTGTATACTCCAGAAGATCTATACTAAAACTCAGAAAATACTCCAGGGTAAACAGAGGCAAACATACAAAAGAGCATAGCCTATCATAAAGCTGTCATTCAGTAAATATTGCTTCCAATAAATAAATAAATAAAATCCTCAGAGCTCACCTGCCTGCTGACAGACCACCACATATTCTTGTAAAACATTAACTCAGGACTCTAAAATGGTCAGCTGAAATACTATAAATCAACCCTAATAAAACACATGCCAAGGGAAGAAACAGTGCTGCCTACTACCTTGGAGATGCATGAAGGCTCCCATGGCAAAGCACTGGATGTAACACAGCAGGCCTAGCAAACTGCCTTGCAAAAGAGTAGAGTTTGATGCATGCATGACACCTACTAAGAGAATTAACTTTTGCTGTCATCTTCCTAGGATATCACATATCATAACACAGCTGCAAGAATACCTGTATTTCCAGGTGAAGTGCTGGAGTGTGATACACTGTGGGAAATAATGTTTGTGAAGAAAAAGAAATTATTGCCACTGTTTCACACATAAGTCAGGAACCATGCTGAGTTATGGAAATTTACATCAGAAAAGTGATAACTTCTAAATATCTACAACTAAGTGCAAGGTGACCCAGACCCATAAACCTGCTGCCTCCTGAGAAGCCATACAGAAACATAAACTGGGATGGGATCAGGAGGTACAGCCAGTTGCCTAAAGGCTCCAGAGAAGCCATGCAGCAAGAGGAGAGCACCGTCACACAGCAGGAGATGAGACTCACAAAACCAGGCAGCCGAGGCATGGCAGCACAGCTCCTGATGCCCCGTATGTGCCTAACAGCTCTCCCAGACCGTCATTTCTGCTCACAATGGATCCCTGTTTGCACTCCTAACGGCTCCTTGGCAATAGGGTTTCTCAAGTAGCTCTGCGAGTGTAGGAAGTAGGGAGAAACACAGGATCTTTACAAGTTTGAGAATGTCAATAGAAAAAAAGCCACACAAAAGAGAGAAAATGACTTAATCTAGTGCTCAAGGGTCTTTAAGCTTCCCTTTGTCCAAATCCATAATTTGTCTAAATTACGAGTTATTAAAAAAGTTCAAGCCTACCCTCTGCACCAGTTGTTGCTTTAGCTTTATCTCAGCAGGTATCTACCCTGCAACACAGCAAATAATATCTCTGCATGCAATTACTACGCTGAACTCAAGCTTTTAAAAATATATTATTATTAGAAAAAATGAAAAATTAAACTTAAGGATCAGTAGATTAAACCGATAAAAATATATACACACATAAAACATTCCCACAAAAATCCTAGAAACAACTTAAAAAGAACGACTACTGGTAAGAAGCACAGTACAATAATAGGTTCTCTGCATTCACACTATGACAAGGCAGTAGCCAAGGCGCTTAACATAAGTTTTAAGTCCACAACAGACAACTGCAAACCAGCTTATAAAATAACTGTCTGTTTACATCTCTTCAAACAAATCGTGTCTGTTCCTCTCAAGGTTACTTAGATTTAATCTAAATTTTGTTTCCTTCTCTCTGCAGCAGCAGCTTGCCTAATTCCAGATGAATTATTACTTCCATGTCTAAAATTTTTTGTCCCAAATAAGCTAAAAAAAGAAAAAGAAAAAAGAAAAACCAGCTATCTCCCTGCTTAGTGCTTCAAAAGAGATGCATAAGAATTCCCCGCACTGGAGACAAACATACAACATACATCAGGATGCACAACTGAAATACCACAAACAAAAAAACCCTGCATAAAACTCTCACTCGATTTCTCTGTAAACCATATGATTAAAATGGTTCTGTGGTTCACATTTAAGACAATACTGCACCATATATAGCATCAGAGAACGTGCTGCAGAAACTGCAAAGGCAAAGCATGCTGTTCTTGTGATCCAGTTCTCTTTGGCAATCTCGTAAGACAATTTTAATAGTCAAAAGGGAACATGAATAAGGAATGGATGAGCCATTTGGTCTGTTGAAAAAAAGGAAAAGCAGAGGCTTGAAATGCTGCAGAGGAGGAACTTGATTTTTAGCACAGATAAGAGAAGACAGTCAAAGGTTACGTAGGAGGCACTCCACTGAGGAGGGGGAAAAAGTCTGGGTTTTTTTCTTGACCCAGAACAGGAGAAGTTAAGCACATCCCACAGAAAATAATTTAGTGACAGCAGAAGGAGGTAGTATTGGGGAAGTGGCTAACAGAACAAATGTATTTGTTCTGGTCTCTTTATCCCTTTTATACCTGATGCACCTCGGTGGCGATTCCGCTTACACAGAAAAGTGGCCTGTGGTAACTTCTCAAAAGTTTCTGTTACATTTCATACATACTACTGTGAGAAAAATGGATACTCCTGTCCTGTTACAGGACGAATACGCACCAGGTGAAGAGGAATTAAATGTCCGAGTTGAAAACTCCATAAAAGCTGTTTCAGGAAACTCAGGAACCTGTAGTTTATAACACTTGTAAGGAAAGTACATGTTAAACCAGCATAAGCTCTTCCCAGTTGTAGGAGACTGTTAAACAGAAAGAGTTGGGTAAACACTGGTGTATTGAATGGGTGAAAGATGAACCCCATGAACCCTCAGCATTTACAGGCACAATTTTAGACACACAGCCGGGATTTCTCCTACTCCCATTTTCCATCACAGGCAGTCTCAAATTCCAAGAGTAAAAGCAGGTGCAGTACCATCCAAATGTTTCACCTCAGCTCAGATACCCATCTTTGTAACACCGTAAATTCTTTTAATATGGAAAGCACAGCTACATTAACTCATAAGAATATAAGCTGCTAGAGAACAAAGTTTTAATTACTTATATTTCAATAGACAACAGGACCTGAAGTTCATAGTATGCAGAGGGTCAGAGACCTCAAAGTAATGTCTACTGAAAACATAGACCTGAAATTCTGGTCCTTTTATCCATAGTGTCTTATAGGAAGACTGGGAGACAAGTGATGGCGTAACATAAAACCCCCAATTAAAAATGAAAGTGAATTTTTAGTTGACTGTTCTAAATCTAAGGCATACAGAAAGCTCCTACAGAAAGCTCCTACTGTTGTTACCAGAGAAAAATTTGAGAGAAGTTATTTTTCATAATCTTAAATACTCATACTATCCAAGTCCTTTCAAACCAAGAACAAAAGCTTTATAGTCCACATCTAAAAGGCGACTGGGAAGCGCTGCAGCAATGAGTGATCACAGCTACAACAGAAGAGTAACACCACAAGCAGAGTTCCTGCTTTGGCTCAGATACTTGTGCTCAGCTCCCTGCTTTTCCTAAGCTCCTTCCCTTCCCTACTCCAAAGCTATCCTGCCCATGGACCAGTTTTGGCCAAGTTTTGAAGTTCGGTGGAGGTCTCACACTAGGTACATGCCAATACGTTTCACAAAGCTGCTGCATGGGTAGAAGAGACAAGCCCACACTCCCTGTTAAGAAACAGCTGCTCTGAACTCAGGCGCTCATTTTCTGCCTGCCCCTCTGGCAAGCTAAGCAACACCAAACTGGCCACCGCACACCTCTTTTTGACCAAATGGTAACTAGGGATCAAGGAAAGATGCCAACTACTGCAGAGCTGTCAGGAATGGTTTAGCAGATACAGGGTAAAACTGACAATGGAAGGGCTGGGGCTTCGGTGGGCACTGCAGATAGAGGTCTGGGAGGGAGAAGAGGGACAGAGACCTTCCGCTGGCAGAAGAGTAGCAAGAGCAGACACAAGACAACTCCCCAAGAAACCAGGCTAACTAGTTTTGTTGCTCTTGAAGCAATTTTTTCATTAGAGGACTGCCAAGAGAGCAGGTTTCATGCCATATAAAGAGCACATGCCCACCCATCCTTATAAACTAGTATGACCAATACAGTGCAAAGCATCATATTAAAAAGATAGATAATCTTTCTACTCAAGCTGAGCATCTAGTTTTCTACTACATTTGTATCCAGACTGAGCACCTCAACAGGAATTCTACTTATCTATAATAACAGAAAAGGTTCTCATTTAAGATGGTAATATGCACACTTGAGCTCAGACACTACAACACAACTAAGTACATCCAAAGCGTTTCAATTCCTTTATTTTGAAATTTATGAGAGGCACATAGTTAACTGTTACTAATGATCTAACTTGTTTAAATTGCTGTTCCTTCTCCTGAAAGATAACCCCCTTTTCCTACAGGAATGCTTTTTGCATGCTTAACATGCAAATGTTGTACATCAGTGCTGATACTTCAGCTTTTTCTGTAGCTTGAAATCAGAAGTTACTGACACACTGCCGTCAATATCACCTTGCCATTGCTTGATAGCTACTGCATTAGCATTTTCAGTAGAGATTTCTTCTGGAGGAGGCAGATGGAATTACCTTCTCCCTACACAACAGACTCTTCAAATGGGAGCATTACAACAGATCACCACGTGCTTCTCATGTGGACTGTGCTTTGGGGAAATCAGAGCTATCTCCCTACTGACAAGAGCTGTTGCAGTCTCCTGGAACAGTAAGGAGTTCAATTTGTACCATTAACACCAAGTTACGAATTCTAAATTCCAAACTGCTTTTTTGCCAGGATTTTAGACACATTAGACATTACACTGTATTAAAAAACCCCAAACCTTCCTGTAAGTAGATGCTATAAAAAGAACACACAACTAGTTACTCCTGTAGCTTTCAAAAATCAGTTTTCCGCACTTTGCGGAGTTTGAGGCATGAAAACACTCATACGTTTACAGGACTAGTAAATCCAGAAAACAAGCCATTCTCCTTACAACTCTGGGCCCAGGAGAAGAGCCAGGACCGCGCTTTTCAGAACATAGAGTTCTCACTACAGAAGTAAAACCCTAACCTGAACAAGATTTTAAATTATTTTTTTTAAATAAAACCAGCCAATACACGTACCTTAGTTACAATCTTCAGACAACTCAGCCAAAGTTAACTTATTTCTCTTTTTCTCACTGCAGACTGCACTACAAATTCTGCTAGTGTTTTAGCAAAAGGGTTGCCTGTAGGAAACGGTCTGGCTTCAGACACCAACTCCTACTATGTGTGTCAAAACAGTGTCTTCTGACCGTTGCCTAGCCAGTCTGTATTATTACAAAAACGTTTGGGATAGGTAGTAAGATAAAAGTCAACCATAAGTGAAAACAAACCACAAGAGAAGAGCCCCACTCTTTCTGAGCTTCCAAGGGATGTGGTGAGCAGACACAATCAGTTCAATTCAGAACAGCATAATACAGCCATTGTTTACAAAAGCAATGTTAAAAGCAAAACATGTTTTGATAACAAGAACGAACACATGAAATGGTTTTAATCTAATGAAAAGCTATTTTACAATATCCCTTATGTATTTCTAGGTGTGCTTTCTTGTAAACAGAGGTCTGGGCAAGTTACGTGTGAAAAGAAGAAATAATCTAGTAAGAAAGTGTTCATTCATGTTTTTCTACTTTAAAACGTTTTAAAAAAAAATCTGAATGAGATACTGCCTCGAGCCTTCTACAGTTCCTTCAGTTACAAGTGTTCAGAGTTTCTTCCACTCTGCTGACATTCCCTCAACTTCTATAGATTTGGTGAGAAAGGGCTGTTTTCACCTTTCCAATTAGCTTAATAGCTAATTTACCTGATGGATCACAACTACACAGCAACAGTGGTCTAAATAAGCCAGTGTTCGCCAGCATACAACAGCAATGCTTCAGAGAGCTACAACGATGCTGGCAGTTTCCATGGGAGGAAAACAATAGACTGGCTCGTGAATCTTCTTTCATCTTATTCACACCAGTCCTCCTCCATGTTCACAGCCAGTATGTAAGTAATATAATTTAGGGTTATACAAGAGGCATAACCAAGTAAATACATACTAGCAGTGAATTACAGACTAAGACTGAGTCCAGCAGACACCAAAAGCAAGACACTGAGCAATACGTGAGCACCTCAGCAGAGGAGGGTGGGGCAAGCAGCACAGCCAAGCAAAACTGAAAGGGAAAGGGCAATGTGATGAAAGAAGCAGCCACAA
>VYZV01043762.1:18479-46335 GCA_013401275.1 Pandion haliaetus | reverse complement strand
AGAAGCAGCCACAACTCTACTATACCATCTTCTGCTTTTATTATTAGGAATCTTTTATGATACTACATTAAGCTTGGCTTCCCACTTCATCTACTAACTGAATACATATGTTTAACCTTTAATACATGAGCAAGGACTACAAGGAGAAAAAAAACCCCAAACCCAACCAGGAAGAAGAAATAGTTGAGGGAACGAAGGCTTACTCTTTTCCCATTTCCCTGTTAGCTTCACATCTTAACAGTTATATAATCTTTTAAGAATAGCCTTTGAAAAAACACTGGTATCTGTGGGGTTTCAATTTCTCTTTTACTCTCAGTATTTACTCGAAATTTTCTATTGTGTCTCCTCTTTTCTAAAGTTTCCCTTCGTCTTTCCTTTACCCAGACATACATCAGCTGCATATTGTGCCCTTTGCCAAAGCCACATAAGTGCAACAAGCCATAAGCTCTGTTTCTGCACCAGCCGTATGTGAACATCAGCAGAGACCAGCGTCACCTCATTCATTAGCCATGCACTAAAGACATGTCCTTGCTCTTCTTTATAGTACATAGTGCAGTACTTCTCAAACCAAAATAAAACATAAGGAGCACTATAAATCCTCTCTATGCTGGTTTGAACTCAACTGCAGTGTAAAACAAAAGCACACAAAGGGGGGGGGGGGGAAACCCACACCAAAAAAACCCAAACACAAAACCCCTTTCCTCTCCCTTGATGAGATGACCTTTTATGAAGACTGCAATCAAAATTCAACAGGTTAAAAACAACCAACCACCCCCCCACACCCCAAACAAAACCCACAGCAGAAAAACTCGCAGAAAAAAAAGAAATCCTCATTTACCAAGTATGGTTTAGACAGGTAACAACTGTAAAATTCAGTGACAGCAATAAAAATCAGTAAGTAATTTTCTTATTAAATGACCACTTTTTCTTAATACTCTGTATGTACAGACATTAAGAATAAAGCTGATTTGTGAGTAAAAAGTGCCAGATGTCTAGAAACCAGATTTATAGATGTGAAAGTTCTTGCATAAACAGGAGCCAACCCTTTCAATAATTTTCACACAAATGAAACCCTGATGAACTCAGAAGGGCTCTTTGCAGCTTCTCTATGCCTGCGAAGGAGAAACTACTCACCAGCACCCAGCCCTGACCCACTCTGTGATCAAGACAAGAGCTGGGACTTGGGAGGTTGAGGTTCTGTTCCCAATTCAGCCAGAGACCACCTGTGTGACCCTGGGCAAGTCTCTTAATCTCTGAGGTTTTGTTCTTCGAGTAAGAGAAGAAATGTATAGCTCTAATGTGCCTTTTGTCACACTGGTCAGACGGTTATGGGTACAGATAACCTTCACATCACACCTGTAAAATGTGAGTCTAGAACCTCACACAGCTCCTCTCAGGACTACTGTAACAACTATCCATGTCCCAGACCTCCAGTATTAAAGATTGTCTAAAATTTGTTTCCAAGTGTTTATAGTTTTAAGCATGATTTTCTCAGAAAGCCAGTACTATTTACTCACACAGACAGACAACTAAATGATAGTAATCTGGCAAGTTTGGATACACTGGCATATTAGCAACACTCTCATATTAATGTTTCACGTAATATCTCAACAAGCATTATATTACAACTGTATTTCTACTATTTTAAGGCCAAGTAACTTCTTTGCATGTGGTTTATGTTCCAGTCCACATATGTAAAGCTAACACAAAAGGCTGTAAAATACCACTGGCATTCAGGAAAGTTATACAAACCCCTAAGTCCTGCAGAAAAAAAGGAACTGATTACTTCTAATGGAAAGATGTCTTCACAAGTTTGCCCAGATATAAAGTACATGCAAGCCTTTTACTTCTAGCTAGGGCTATCAAAGCACATATTTTACACAAATATGAAGAAGTACAAGGACCTACAAATACTAAGTAGACCTATATGTAACTTAAAATAGTTCTCAGTACTTTTTTTTTTTTTTTCATTTCAGCTTCTTTACTTAAACATGTCAAATGCTCAGTAACACGTCCCCTAGTTTTCCTACGCTGCTTCCAAGTTTTACCAAGTCTGACAAATACTGCACATCACCGTGCCACTCTGTTTACCCTGCCTGGAGAAATCCAACATCCTCCTGAGCTGAAGTTTCCTCCTGAAGACAGAGAAGGGTAAATATCATCCTGACCGACACCGTCTGCAAGTCAGATTTACATAACGCCGAGACACGGCCTGACAAAACCCCATAAGCTCTAAATCCTTTACTTTGCCCGCTTAAATGGGATGTTTTCAGCCTCATTACGCCTCAATGACACTGGGCTTCTTAGAAAGGGGGGTGGGTGGGAAGGAGGAGTAATAAATACACCTGTAAGGTGGTCAAGGAGTTATTCGACATATCAGGAAAACCGATTGACAACAGAAAGATGAGAGGGGAAACTTCTTTGGGGGAGACATGAGGAACAGAGTCCTCGTGAGGTCTCTGCCCCTCACCGCCTCCCTGAGGGGCCTGTCCCTAAAGGAAGCGGCCCGGACCCCCCGCTTGGGCCTCCTCTCCCCCGTCCCCGACCCTCGTTTCTTCACAGGCTACGCCGGGCCGGGCTCCCGCCGCCATGAGGCGCCTGAGGACGGGCTCCCGCCGTCCGCGCCCGCGGCCTCGACAAGCGCCTGAGGCGGGGGGACAACAGGTAAACCCGGCCGCGGAGGGAGCACCTGGGGGGTGTGTGGGTTGCGTGTGCCTCCTCTCGCCCGCCTGAAGGGAAGCTTGAGACAGACGAAGGGAAAACAAATCCCGGCGGGGCGCAGAGGGAGAAGGCGGGCCCCGAAGGAGGCGGGTGGTGAGGGGTTCTCCCCGCCCGGCTGGCAGATCCCGGCGCCCGCGACCCTCCCCGTCCACTCACACACACAGAGCTCCACCACGTAGGCGTAGTAGGACCAGGCCACGACCAGGGCGATGAAGGCCACGGGCACCCAGGCCAACACCTTCTGGCAACACTTGAGGACGTGGGACGGCGCNGGCGGGAGAGGGGCGGCCCCGGCGTCCGCCACCGCCTCCATCCCCCGGGTGCCGAAACGCCTCAGCGTCCCCTCGCCCTCCGCTGCCGCCGCCGGCCGCCCCTCGCCCTCCGCCGGGAGGGAGGCGAGCGGGTCTCCCCCTCTCACAGAAGGGGTCTGTTGTGGGATTTGCACTGGCGGGGCCGTTTCTGGGCGGGATCCTCCTCCGGCCATAAAAACCGGTCTTAAACCTCAGCGTCGCTCTGTTGCGGTCTTGACCGGGCGGGCAGGTCCATGTCGCGCACAGAGGCGCCGGGACGGGTCCAGGCAGCCATACCCGGGTCCCTGCGGGCTGTTTCCTCCTCCCGCTCACCAAGTCCGTGCGCTTACAGAGCTCAAACAGCTTGTCGGATGCTGCAAAGAATATTTATTTAGAAATAACTTACTGCGCTGTTTTCTGAACTTCAGTTCATGTCTGACAACTGCAGGCAGCACCACCACCTTGAAAGGCACCGCCACAGGCGCGGGGCTGATCCTCTTGAACGTGGACGTTTTTAAAGCTTGAATTTTTTAGCCTTAGTAACGGCCCGTGGCGTGACGAAAATCCCCATTTCTCTTCAAAATGGGAGGGTGGTTGTGCCGGGTGTGCTCCCCCCCCCCGGGTCGCGGGCGGCAGCGGGGCGGCTCCCGCGTGGCTGCGGCGCCACCTGGCGGCGGCGGGAGGGGCCGCCCGAGGCTGAGGCGGCGGCGGGGGAGGAGGAGGCCGTGTGGAAGCTCTGCGGCCCCCGGAGCAGCTGAAAAGACAAAATCCACAGGGAGAGGTGGTAAGGTTTTAACAGCCCAGAGGTGCGGCACGGGGAGAGGGGTGCCCCGAAAGGAGAAGGCTTGGAAAAAACCAGCAAGGGGGGTGGCTGGTGTGGGTGGGCCGAACCTGGACTTTGGGAGCACGTAGGGCTTTGGAGGGTGAAGAGGCTGAGGGGGTGATCATGGTGGTAGGATTGATTGCCTTGGCAGAAGGCTGGGGCCAATATTGTGGACTTGCCTGCTGATGAGATGATGGAAAAAATGCTAAGACGAGTGACCAGGAATTCGGAAGACTGAGACTCTTAACAGCTAACTGGGGGACACATACATACACGACACCCCGGACAAATGCCCGAGCAGCAGCAGCCTGTATGTGTGGGAACGTGTGTGTGCCTTCATCTGGGTATCAGAGCAGAGAAAGGAAGCAGTGACCTCTGATCTTGGCATGCACGGAGTAACTGTGGAGCAGGGAGATGTGCCCAGGGGCCACAGAAAGATGGAGATCGGTTTGGGATCAACTCTAAGTGTATGGGAATGCTAGAACATGGGAGCAGGGTAAGGGTGGTAAGGAAGGGACTTGCAAAATTGTACACAGTAATGCAAGGCTGTTAAAGAATGGGATTGCAGGAGAGGGAGAGAGCTGGTAGAAGGAACAGCTTGGTCTGGCCCATTCCTAACGGAGAGCTGGAAGGCATGAGGAGTGACTGGTTGCATGGGCGGCATCTTGGTTATGGGGACTAGTCACTCTAGAGAAGTACTAAGAAGGATAGAGCAGTTTCTAGTTAACGTGAACTAGGAAAATCTTGGGCTGATGTGCTGATTGTCAGGGATATTGTTAAAGTATTCCAGATCCTTCAATCTTCATTCTGTTTGTTAAGGTGTAAAAACATGCAACAGCTGTTGGTATGTGCTTTCCCTCAAGATCTCAAGGGAGTTTTAACATTTAGCCTCAAGACAATGGGAACAGATTTAAATGCTTGGTGTCGAAGTAATGAGTATTTGTTAATAGTCCTTTTAGAAGTAACTGATTTTACCTTTAAAAAGGTGTGGAATGAGCAAAAATGAAACAAATAAATTAGTTTTTTTGTATTGGAGCACAGTATGGGGCAGGTGCAGAAGTTGCACAGCGTCTGCATGGTACCTTTGCACCAATACTAGAGGGATGCCATTATATCAGCCTATATATGCTGCAGGTTAGTTTGGGACACTGAGCATATCCAAACAAAGCCTGGTATTAATCCTGTAATACATGGAATGAAATAGGGAATGTCAGAAATGAATTATTCTGGAACACTTTCAGAGTATGCCTTTTCTGTACAGCCTGCCGAGCAGAACTTGCCTGGCATACTGGCTGCTGGCAAAGATCATGGAAACAATATAGAAGGTATGAGCACATCTGACATTTAACAATCCTAAATTAATTTGATATTGTAATGTGCTCAGCTACACTCAGGAAGATGGGGGTGTAGGGATGAATTTTGAATCCCATACAAGGTAATTCAGTAACAAACTTGGGATGGTTATCCGATGCAGTGACAATAACCACCTGGGATAGCCAAAAGTGGCATGTGGCAAAAGGGACTGCCAATCTAACAGAAAATACCTCTGAGGTGTTCAATTGGACAGTATCGCTGGCTATTTATTGTACCAAGCACAACTGCTGGCAACTGGAACAGTGAACCAGTGGTTAGATGTTTTTTGTGAGGAGTTAATTCCTTTTTCAGGGGCGATACAGCAGCGAGTCCTGTGTCAGGAGGGCACCAGAGAAGTGGTGCCAATTATTCTCTTGGGAGTGGGGTGGATCTTCAACGGCGGGATGGTGGCTTGGGGACGTACTGAAGGAGGGTCATGAACAGTGGCATATAAAACCTTGCATTAGGCTAATGAAGGTTGGGTGTGGGGCTGTGGGAACCTGATTTAGAAGGGGAACGTGAGCATATAGTAAGACCTTAAGTCTAACCAGCCACTGTTCAAAGTGAACAGCTTCACAGAATGTATGACCCACACCACCTGCTGACCCCTGTGGAGCACCGTGGGTATCGCCACGTGTCAGTGGGAAGGAGGCAGAGTGGGAACGCCAGTGGTATTTGGTAACAGCAAGGGTTGTATGCGCGTTGCCTCACTGGTAGCGGTAGTGTGGCAAGATAACACAAGCAGAGTGTTTATTTGGGAAGAGTTGGGAGTTGGGTGAAGAAAGGACGGTACAAGGGCAGTGAAAAAGCAGGTCCAGAAATAGAGAAAATGGGGAACATTAAGAACAACAGAGGGGGATCTCCTGACAGCAGGAGTGTGGATGCCTCCACACTGCAGGGGTGCTGAACTGCAGACCTGAGCCCACAAGGACACTGGGGGGAACCCCCTTGGACAGCCCTGCTGGACCCCCCCATCAGCTCTCTGCCCAAATGGCTTAGTGTGGGAGGGTGGAGTGAGGAGGGATAGGCTTGCACCCTGATACGCAGCGGTGGGGAGGCAAGGGGGGGTAGGATTGTAATGCAGTATCATTGGGTGTAATCTGCAAGTTTTAAGAATGATAATTGGTTTTAGGGTTGTGTGTGCTTTTAATCATTTAATGGCTGTGTTAGTTTCTTAGGAGTGTATTCAGTGAATAAACATTGCTCTCTCAAGCCTGCAGTCTAAAGGGAAGGGAGCTGGACTTGGGAAGTAAAGCTACAAACAGCTTTTACCAAGCTTGTATTGTGTGTGGCTGGCTGTTACTGTGCACTGACCCTCCTCTCATTCCTGCTCCCACCAACTTTCAAAACAAAATCCCATGACTCTTCACAATAAGAACTATTCCTAACGTGAAGACCAAGAAGCACAGCTATGAGTAAAAATAGGCTTAACTAGCAAATGATTCACCGTGCTAGAGAAGATGTGAGGTGATCCACCATGACCCTCCCTATCCCAGTCTTCCTTGCTGATGCTGCCTCCAGCTTCACCCGTGGGGGTATTGGCGGGGCCACGTGTGTGTGTTGACGTGACCCCCTTTTAGCACGTGTCAGTACTGAGCTGCAGGAACAGCCACCACATGTGGTTTGGAATGAGTCTGATGCTGGCAAAGCTGGAAGCCGTGACACAGCCAGTATTTTCTGTGTCAGGCAGATGCCTTGGGTAGGACAGAAAGCCAGCAACAGCTGCATAAACCTAAGACAGGACAGGTGATTTTTGACCAGCTATTGTCCAGTAACATTTCTGTGCAACATTTCCATACTGACAGGTGTTGAAGTGAAACTGAATTAAACAAGGACAACATCAAGGTTGTGAGGTGGCACAGAGGGACTATTCAGCCCCAGATAGTCCCCCCCCACCGAGGAATTACACTGCATGAGGAGCCCCTTGGTACAGCTGGCAGGAACTAACATATTCCACTTCTCAAAGCCATCTGGGACGTGAAACCAGCTCCTTGAATAGAAGCCAAGCAGGATGGAGGGAAACTGCTAGAAATCACCAAGCGCCTGTTTGGTTTCAAACTGCCACACTGCAGCTCGTGGAAACTCCACTGCCTCAGCTGTGGGGAGGGTCAAGTGATGACACTCGGAGTAGGCTCTGGGAAGCCAAACAACAACTGAGAATGCCATGTTGTGGGAATGGCTGCTCACCTCTCTGACATCTGATCCCATAACTGTCAAATAACAACAAAAAAGTGTTCCCTGTCCATTTTCACATTTCACACCTCCATTTCTGGCTGCCCACCTGCTTCAGCCACAAAAAGGCCTGCATGAGAGAAGTGAAACATTTCCCCTTGCAGCCTCAGCACCAGGTAGGGTCTATTGCACAGTCTTCCAGGTGTTTGTTGGTCTGTTTGCAATAAATAGGTCATGCAGGTTGGCAGGAACAGGTGGCAAAATTTACTGTGTCATCCATCCCTTTCAACTTTTTTTTTCATTAAAAATACAGCTACCAACATTTGCTATGCTTTTAGAAAGATGTCTTAGAGCAAGACACTGCAAACACTGCAGTTTTTCAGATTTTTCTCTCTGTACTATTTAGACCTCATAATGTACAACAATTTCATCTCCATTTTGCTTCTGTGTTTTTTTCCTCTCAGAGTAGCTCATCTTAAATTCCAGAAACATGCAACCCCCAGGCAGACACATCCCAACAGCCCCTTAGATGGAGACTGATGCAAAACGATAATTTGTCTCATCAGGAATCTTATTATTTGCTCCTGGTAATATACAATAGGCAAATTTCTAAATCATGAAGACATGCTTTTGCTCAAACAGCATCTTGAAAAATTTATTTCAGCCATATTGATTTATTCCTTGCTTTCCTAGTGTCCTTTTATTCAGTGATACTCATGTCTCCTAAATTATCATTTCTTCTAATAGCATGTAAAAGAACTTTGTTTCTTTTAATTTTAGGACCTATCGTTTAATTAGTCTCCTTTTCTTTTGAAATCCCCTCTTCCAAAGATGAGTGGCAAAGCATCACATTCTGGTATCCTTCCTTTTCAACAGTGAATGTAATTGTCTGTCCTGTGACTCAGCTACTGTTGCTTTAGGAATTACCTTCTGTGCATTATTTAAGAGATGCACACGACTTTTTTAGTAATGTTCACTCATTCTAATAGTATCAATTTCAAAGAAGATTAAAACACAGTAAGATGCCACATAATTTTAAAAAAATCTGTACCCTGAAAAAAAAGAAGAGAATTTTAAAACACTTCAATCGACAAGTCTTAAAAACTATTGGTTTTCTTGGGGGTAGTTTAGAGCTACTAGTTGCTCCATGGGGTAATATTAAAACTGACAAATTTCCCCTAAAGCAGTGGGTCCAAGGCATACGGTGTTGCAGTACGATGCTCCTGCAGTACTTCCTTTCTCCAGGAAGTTGCTTGCTGGGTGCTTCTGATTTCAGAATCTACTTCCTTTAGGTCCAAATTCATAAAAATTTTAAAACAGCTCTTCTCTAAGGGTTTTCATCCTTCACAGGAAATAGTACATCAATTTAACAAAAAAGTCCAAATGCAAGTACTTGTATTCAGGGGCCACTAAAGACGATGAACAAAGGCGGCATTCACAAAGTACAAGTTTAGCCCAGTGAAGCTCATCTTCCGTGCGCCCTTTGCAGTTCATGGAGAAAGGCCAGGTCCTCCAGAGGATGTTTCAGAGCAGCAAGCTGGTATCTGAAATCCCCCCCACATTTCTCTGCATTAACTACAGAATATCCCTCCTCCCAGCTTTTCAAATCTGTGTGTCTGAAACAGGGCCAACATAAACCCTACCTTTTGCAAGGTGCAGCGTCCGTGCTCCCACAGCCCATTGCCTTCCATGTTACTTCCCCCAGCTGGTCGGTGTGGCCACCCTCAGCCAGGGGCAGAAGAGGAAAGGACAAGCTTCACATCGGGTACATGGGTGTGGAAAAACATGGCTTTTTGCTTTTCAGGGCATGAGGCGTTCTTTCGAAAGCCATGCAGGTGGGTGCAGCGTTAAGCAGCTTTCCTGCAGAGGCCAGCGTGCAGGAGCAGCAGTTTGGCTCCCGCGGTCGGCAAGCAGAGCTCTGCGCTAGGGCACTCCGGTTAATGAACTGAAAACATTATTAACTAAGCCAATACCAGCCTAAAGGGAAATCTGTCTCCACATATGTTGCATAATTTTTATATTATTGAACCAACTAGGAATTGTTTAATCAACAAAGCCAGCAGGAAACCTTCAAACAGCAGGAGAGTGAAGACACATGCGCTTGATTGCCGAATAATTTTGTGCATGCTCAAGCCTCTTAGGTTTCCCGTCCTGAACAGGGCTTTCCCCTTCTCGTTGGGTGACATCTTCAGTTTCTCTACGAGGAGTTTCTGTGGTCAGCGGGGGTAGCAGTGTGTGCCTACATCCACCACTTTCATCTTCATGCCTCCCTTGTGACCAGCTGCATTACAGGAGCTGTTGCTCAGTCAACTTGGATCTCACTAGTAATGACCACATTAGACACATTTAATACATTAATTAATTAATGTATTAAATTAGACACGTAGGACTGAAGATTTTTTGTGCATTGGAGTAGTTTCCTGACCCAGCTGTGACTGTTTTATAGGAAAGATTAAATCTGAAGACATGAGACATGCTTGCACTCTCCCATGAGAACCCCTGCATGAGAAGAAAACTCTATTTTTAAATTCTGATGTACACTGATTGATCCATTTCTATGCTTAAGTCAAAGTACGGTCAATATGCCTGAACTTTACAATACTTCTCTAAATACCTGGGTTTGTTGCCGTTAAGGGAGAAGCCGCTGCCCAAGCATTCACACACCAATCAAGGTGTCACACACACATCACCCGAGACTTTAACTGCTAGGACTGGAGTCTCTTCGCAGCGGGTGACACCAGTGAGCCGATGGGTGCCCCCTCCGACTCCTCGCACACACACACACACTCACCCTCTGGCGCTGCTTCTTCCCTCAGGCTTGACCCTGGGTTCCCCGAAGCAGAGACCCCAACACGACGTACATCAGAGGAATTTATTGAGTGGTACAGTGGTATATGATAGCTTGAGCTGGGTGCCTCTGGAGAGGGACCCCAAACAAAGAAATCTCTGGGCAATTATACCGTTACAATCCAAGTTCCCCTACCCTCACACAACAGGTCGATCCAATAGTAGTATTTGGATCTGGGGTCTTGTTCCTCATTGGATCCCTTTTTGGTGTCCAGGCAGGCCGTTCCTTTTCTTATCTTGAGGATGCAGCTTCTGCCGACAGATGTGGCTGCTTTATTTTTCACAGGATGCACCTTGTCGGGGCTTCCCTTCATGTAACTAAGTGCAAGTTCAGCGTAAGTTCACCGTTTGTGGCCTAAGGCTTCAGCAAGTCTTTCTATTAATGCTATACAATGGATTTCATTTGAGCTAGGATGTAACTATACAATGGATTCAGTTTTAAACTACTTAACAGTTCCCATTCTAGTCCTTTACTGGGCAGTGATCCTTTTTTGTTATATGCACCGGACCTGTGAAGTGCCATGAAACCACAATCCATGGCCTGGCTTGTTTATCTTAGTGTCTCATCCCTGCTTTCTAGATGACTCAAGCGTAATTTGTGAACTCTTCAGAGCCAAGACATTGTCTGGTATCTACACCTAAAATTCCATGAGCTCTGAGACACCTTGGGGTCCAGAGACAAAACATTTATAATTCCTAAAATTATAAAAACCTTATGTATTCTCCACTGAAAGCTTGAAATTAGGAATGAACATATTGTTCACCCTTTTAATAATACCTGGTTCAACAGACAAACCAACGCATCCTGACGATTCCCGAGTTCAGATCAGGTGCTGGCATGTTCCCAGGCATGATCAGTGGCAACCTGTCTGAACCCTGAAAGGAGACAATACACTGGAGGAGAGGGAGTAAATCAAGAGATTTGCTTTTGACGCAGTCATATAACATCGTGATAAAACTTTTCTTTTTCAGTTCTCATATGCAGAATACGTACTCCTCATTGTTGCATATTTTGTTAAAACCCACCAACTTGGTTTGACTCCAGTGGGATTTTTGCTTTTAGAAATAGGCTTGCATAAATTGAGACACCAAAATTAATTTCTAGAAAGAACCAATGAGTTTCTCTTAGTTCTAGTATATCACACTGCATTTTTGCCTTTGCTTCTTTTAGAAGTGAAGAATAAATGTTCTTAAACAATTATCTTAAACTAAACAAACTGAAAATGTAAGAAGTCTTGTTATGGGGATACAACTAAAATTCTGTAAATGAGTTATATGCTGTAAATGACTTGTACTCACCCTTGTGTATCCTTTAGAAATCTGTTAAATCAATTTTTGGGACTTCTGCATGTGCAATGTGTTCACCTTTATTCCACATAACATTCAGACTCAATGTTGGAGATTAAAAAAAAAATTAATTTTATTTAGTTTTTCTATATATATTTCTGTTCAGAGGAAGATTTCCTAACATTAAAAAAGTCATAATTGATAAGTTTAACTGATAGATTGGCAGCTGGCATAAACTTTTAACTAAATTGTGTTGAGTAATGCTGACAGACAGGTTGCAAATACCACACAGTTACTGAAAGGAACTAAAACACATAACGCTAAAACTGTGATGGATTCCTTATAGGACAAGGTCCATCTAAACACTTACGTAAACAGCTCTTTCAATCTAAGATATTAAATAAGAGAAATTATTTTAAGACTGTTTTGTAAAGCCTTTTAGTTAAGACAAATAAAAACAGAGTACAAATTAAACACAGAGTCTGATTCTTCAAGCCTGATGGACAAGTCTTCCCTGGCCTACAAAGGAGTTCCTTCCATGCTGTACTTTCAGGATAACTTCTTCTGAAAATGTTTCATAACTCTATTTTAATTCCTAATTAATAATTTAATTTCCTTTTTTTACTACAGACACGAAGTTAATTTAAAAATAAACATGTCTGTCTTCTTTTTCCTCTGACTTGATACCAAAGCTGTTGCTACAAAATAAAACTTGAAATCCCATTTTTAGTAACTTGCTGTTGAAAGCAGATACTGCTGATTGCACAAACCCAGATACGAATGAGCAATGAGGAATTATTATAGATACACTAAAGCTAAATGAATTGATTCTTCCAGAAGAAAACCAAACAGCTTGTAGGAAGCAAGTAATTAGTAAACAAAAGAAACCACAAAAGGAATAAAGAACATCATAAACCTATTAACATTACACAGAATAAAATGTTAAAGAATAATCTCCATTCCAAAGTAGAAATGATTTGCCAAAATATTAAGAGCAACAGGTGAAAGGCAGCCTTGCATTAAAGCCAGAGCTGGAACACAGCGCACTTTGGGTGAACGCATACCCTTTTGTGACACAGAAGTGCTTTGCTCAATTGTGTCCTTTTTTTGTTATTTGGTGATGTAAAGCTGGCTGCGGTACTTCGATGCCGGTCCCGCTGCCCCACCTTTGCTCCCATTAGCTATCTCTTAGTCAGAGCTCCCCTCACCAGAAGCAGCAGGCAACTTCCAAATGCACATAGTAAACCACCTATCCAATTTCTTGTTGCCCACAGCGCAGCGCCTGAGTTCAGTCTGGTGGCGGGGGGAGGCTGAGGCACTTACTGTGTTGTATTTCATTTGGATTGTTTCCTGGGGGAAAAGGGATCCTTGGTGGTCACTGCTGCCTTATCTTCCAGACAGTCTTGGGACGCCCACATCGGCACGCTCTTGTGCCGGTGGGTGACTTTGGGTGCATGTTGACAGATGACAAGAATACAAGCATTTTCTCTTTAACACAATGAAACGAAAGCTCCAAGTGAAGGCCATGGAGGGAAGAGCTGCTTTGCTAGCTTCTCACTCTATTTCCCTAGGAGCGATCACCACGCTGAGGCTCGGGCGGTAGGACGACTCCTCAGCCCAAGCCTGCCTGATGGCTACTGACATACCAAGTACACTCTCTGTATCTCAGTACTCCTTGTGTGGGATATTTACGGTTTCCTAAGGCAATCTCTCCCGTTCCTCCTCTGAGTGAGGGCTGCTCTGATGTCTATCTATCATGGAAGGTTCCCGTCTTCTCAAGTCTCCCCCCACCAAACCCCAAAGAAATTACAACAAAACACCTCCTGTTGAGCTTATATACAACTTTGAGAATAACATAGCTAGTGTCATGCTTAAAAGGGATGGATACTTCCTCACAGCGTGGTGAGATTTCTTCGTTGTTTTTCTTGAGACATTTCCCTAGTCCATCTTTTGAGCCTGTTATCACCTACCTTGCGAGGTTAAGCTTTCACCCCAACCGAGCCAAGTTGAGATAGGGAAAGAGGAAGAACCTCGAGAGCTTTACATATAAGTCTATCTCCTATAGATAGTGGCCAACCAGGAAGACTGATCTGGAACTGGGACTATTGGCTCCTAAGGCTGTAAGAAAGAAAAAACATGCAACATGCACACCTGTGTATACATAGATGCACACTATGTTATAGCTAAAAAAAGTTCATCTATAATTGCTAAATGTTAATTTTGATCTGTTCATTGTTTTGCTGTTTAAGATCTTAAGCCTAACTTTGCATTTTGGAGTAAGAAACATTTGTATTTGCTTTTTCATTGGACTTACTATTCCCCCAACACTTGCTTATTATAGCCTTGAATTCCCGAGATACTGCACCATTCCCTGTCACAACCTTTAGTAAGATAAAGCAATATTTGTTACACATTCACTGTCTGCAATACAACTAGTAAATTAGTTATGACTCATACTATAGCTACCACTGTTTGATAGAATCAGAATTTTTGCTTCTTATTTATAGTATCTGTTGAAGAGGCCTCAGAGACTCAAGGCACATTCATAGATCAATGTAAAACTTTTAAAGCCTGTATCAACAGTCTTGTTTTTCCAGTTTAATATTATCATCATGAAGGTAGACAAAGCAGACATCCACACAGGATCTGGTGGAATCATCCACCAGGAACTAGCACATGAGCAGTTCAAAGTAATGAGGGCACAAACCATGTGAATATTCCTTTTTGATTTAGAATAACTTGATTTGCGTGGATTGTGCAAGTGATTTCGCCTTTTGGACCTCTGTCCTTGCCAGAGAAAGAGAACTGCTGTGTTAGTGGCTAACTGAGATGATGTCCACTCTTCCAACAGGAGATGATATTGCTGTGACAGTCGTGCAGTGGCCACTATTAAATCCTGCATATCTTGTATACTACAGCGCAGGGTCAGACTCCACAGAGGAGTAAACAATGCTGTTCCCTAGAACAAGAGTGCTTCTGTATGGAGGTCAAAAGTGATAACAGTTCCGTAAACCAAACTGATTGCACTAGAACGATATAAAATTATTGCATTAGAAACTGGGTTAATTAAAGTTTAACTATAGTAAAAAAAAAAAAAGTATTTTTGATTCAGCTGTTACGTAAACAGGACAGACAAACTCCCCTAAGTAACAACATTTATAGCAAAAGAACAATGCACTGCTTTAAAATGGACTTTTCCCAGTTTGCTTCCACACTTCTTTGGCTCCTTTAATGCTTTCTCTTTTCACACACTTCCAGTAACCTTGAATGCCTTGCTGTTGCGGTACCTGTTAACAAAGTTAAAGTATGTTTAGCATTTACACAAAAAAGGCTGTTATTCACAGACTGTGTAAATATAACATGTAATGCAGCGCTGCTGCTTCCATAGTTCACAGGCACAATAACAAGTTCTTGGTGGCAGCACTCCTCCCAGATTCATAAGCAGTAAGGAATATTCATTTTAAAATATAACTTCTTTCTATTCACTATCTCAACTTGTGTTTCTACAAGCATTAACAAGATAGTTGTAGCAATCATCTGTGGTATTTAAAAACAATGATGTCAGCTTGTTACCCTTAAACCTCGGTGAATTCGGTTCCTCAGGACTCCAAGAAACTCGCCATGGCTCAGGCAGTCATCTCCATCTAGATCAAAAATCTTGAAGATGGTATCCAAAACATTATCTGAGAGCTCCTGTCCTGTGGCCACCTTCACTGCTCTCTTGAACTCAGCTAGTAAAGACATAATATTACATCACAGGTGACTGTGAACTTGTAAAGAAATTGGAAAGCACATAAATAGCAGGATTCTGTACAATTTACAATGCCTCATGGGTATCCTAACTGGAGAATTTGGAATGTGTGAACTAGTAAACTATTAGGCGGCCTCAGTTCATGCGTTCTTGAGCTTGCTTCATCTTCCATAACACTATCTTTATTAATTGTATGATAAATTTTTGAAATGCACCACTTCTCAAGCAACAGTATTTTGCTAGAAATACCTGCATGCTGAAAACTTATGTACTTTCGGCTGATACCTGTGCATATGTACTGTAAGTGTTTGCCTCACTATGGTCTCATAAAAAAATACTACCATTTTATCTTGGACCAGTTTCACGCCAATTCATTCTGCAAGAAAACTCTTATCCTCAGAGCACAGTATTTTATGACATGCTCCACCTCAACCAACAATCCCTTCAGCAACTCTGTAGAAACACAGACCATCAAATACTCAACGCACTCTTTACAGCACATGGCTTTATATACCTGTAGTTCTGTTTTTTACAGAAGTAGGCTACCTTCTCTTAAATAATGACTGAAGAGTTTATGAGGATTTATGGCAGAAAAAGCCGTCATACCTCTCTGGAGATCTACTGTACTCTTCAGCTTTTTGGCCTTCTCTCTTTACACTACCATGTGCATTACACTACTACCTATGTATCCCCGCTTTTGGTCTTATGGTGTAAAGAATTTGGAGTTTTGACTCCAGGAAAATGAGGAAATATGGGGGGGATAGTAAGAGTGAAATTATTATTGTTTATTATAGCAAGCACAATCACAACACATGAATTGGATGCATTTTTTAAGACATCGTGGAAGTGTGAATTTCAAGGAGGGACTGGAGGTTATTAAAGTATAGCAGTATTGTAGATTATTACAGCAAGTTGTCCAACTAAGCCATAAATACAGTAATAACATGGTTCTGCTTTCATAAACAAGTGCTGTTTATAAATAGTGCTATAAATATGATTAGTTCTGAAGCTTACTAGAGGAAAGAGCACTCCTGATTTAGCTCTCATCTTTGCCTCTGAACAATTCCTGTATAAATGCAGTTGATTAATTTACAGTTGGTTTATATACAATGAAGTTGAAAATCCTTCTGTAAAAGGATATACCACAATTTGAAAAGGACAAGAAGTATGGGATGCTTATAGTAGAGTCTTAATTTTGTCTTTAAAAACATGTTAACTGTTTCAGCTCTTGAAGCTAAATATAAATCCAGAAATGGCACTGCACTTTTTTGAACAGAAGAAAAGGAGAAAGATCTTCTAAAACAGTGAAGCATAATAATCTTCAAACCAAGAAGGGCCACCTTATCAGAGAGAAAAGATGAACTGCTAACTTAGAAGAAAAAAAAGTCTAGAATAAAAGGAAGGATTAAAGGTCTGTCTTATTTTTAGATAAATATTCATATGTGTGTGAATACACACATGTACAGGCATGCAAACAGCAAGACAACGAACTTAGTGAGATTCAGGAAAGGATTAGATGTGCATACATGTAACATCTGTGAGTTACCTCAGGAGCTGACTGTTTTTGATCACAGTATGGTTCAGTACGTAAACAGAGTCACAACTGCCTGTTGGTTAGGAATGAGGTTTTACAAGGACACATTACCAGAGTCAACACCAACTGTAGGCCTCATCATCCTTTGGCACTTAAAAATGGGATACTAAATAGAGAAGCGAACTAAACTCCTGTATCTCAGGACTATTATTTCACCATTAATTCATCCTCTTTCCTCTCCACTCTTTGTACACCTTGTGCAAATAAAATCTCTCTCCCCCCACAGAAGAAAGATGTTGTCAAACCAGACAGAGGAGGGCCACAAACACAGCTGAGAACTGGAGCACATGGTGAAAGAAGGGAAACTGAGGGAACTGGGGAGAACAGGCTGTGGAAACCAAACTCCTCCTGAAGGCTGGACTAACTAGCGACAAAAGTCACAAGTTGTAAACCTCCCCAGTTTTGGCCGCCTTTGGTTCAAACCCCATCCAAACATTTCTCTCTCAAGAATACTGAATTCTCTTCCTGTCCTCTCACATCTCTCTCACCTTTTTCACATGAGCCCATCAAATATTTATTTCAATAAATGTTAATGTCTCATCAAATTTCCTTAGGAACTTTTAATGTTGCTATTTTCAAATAACATGACATCTGTCCTTCAAGTATAACAAGTAAGTAACAACCCCAGGATTATAACAAAAAGCATTTGTATGTCCATGAAACTTTTGTTGCATTGCACCTATTTGTACTATATGGGAAGGAAGCAACTTCCCTCCTCCAAATCTTTATTTTAAAAACCACTTTACTACATTGTTTGTTTTTCATAGCCATGATTGCATAACACTATATAAGCCCGTAGAGAAGGCAGTATGGAGGAATAAATAAAACACAGCAAGATCCTACAGACCCTGCAAAAGAAGAGATTTCTATTGTTTAGTTTCCTCAGAAAACTAGTTTAATTATGAGGAAAAAGCTTTCTTACCATGAACTGCTACTAAAGCATGTATTGTTTCAATAAATCCTTCTTAATCTAGAATTTAGATTGGACGGAGAGCAGCCCTGTGGAGAAGGACTTGGGGGGTACTGGTGGATGAAAAGCTGCACATGAGCCAGCACTGTGCGCTGACAGCCCAGAAAGCCAACCGTATCCTGGGTTGCATCCAAAGCAGCGTGACGAGTTGATTATCCCCTCCTACCCTGCTCTGGTGAGACACTACCTGCAGGACTGCATCCAGCTCTGGGGTCCTCAGCACAGGAAAGACATGGACCTGTTGGAGCAGGTCCAGAGGAGGGCCCTGAAGATGATCAGAGGGCTGGAGCACCTCTCCTATGAAGACAGGCTGAGAGAGTTGGGATTGTTCAGCCTGGAGAAGAGAAGGCTCTGGGGAGACCTTATTGCAGCCTTCCAGTACCTAAAGGGGGCTTATAAGGAAGAGAGACTTTTTACCAAGGACAAGTGACAGGACAAGGCGAAATGGTTTCAAACTGAAAGAGGGTAGATTTAGAGTAGACTTACGGAAGAAACTTTTTGGCTGACAATGCAAACCATTCTATGATTCTATGGTTTAGTCTGCTGTGAGCAGTCCAGCATATGACAGCACATTAGAACTTACAAATCAAAACATTTTGGGAAGTTTATATTATTTTTTAGAATTTTTAGAATTAATTCAGAATAAAGAGCCGTATACTATTTTTGGACTTCACAGTGCTACTTCAGGATACTTTGGGATAACTTATTTACATTAATTCCATAACAAAAATGCATTTTTTCTTTTTTTAAAAATACACATGAAAGGTGTGCAGCACTTACCCCGTTTAACAGGACGATTGGCTACAGTAAACATCTGCATGGCAATAGAAAAGTCTTCCAGGTTATTTGTAAACTTGCAAAAAGTCTTGAATTCTTCCAAACTGATATTCTAGAGTATCACAGAATTCAGATGATATACAATGAATAATACATTCAAACCCCAGTAAATCTATTTCATTAAATTTGGTGGGACCTAGTGTTTAGGTGTGATTGCCTACTGATCGTCAATATTTGTATTTCTCATTGGCAAGTTATCGTTGTTATTTGCATAAAATTCAAGGGCTGCAATAATTCACCTGGAAACTAGTTACATTATTAGATATTCATATTCAATTGAAAACCTGGACATAAAACGAGGAAACAAAACAAAGCATGCTTTATGTACCAACCTCTCCTGCCTCAATTCTGTCTTTCACATTCTGCCAGTAAATTTCATTGTTTTCCTCATCAGTGAAGTACAGTAACCATTCTGCAAAGTCTTCTTTTCTCATGACGTTCAAACCCTTTGAAAACTTTATGAATTCCATTTCTTGGACTTCTGTTTGCAGATTTTCCATGAATCTAAGTGTAAACAGATATTTCCATCAGTTGATACTTGCATCACTGTGTCACTACTACTAAATGCAGTAGACACTAACCCTTAATCACAGATACTATCGACATCGTAGTTTAAAATGTCACCGGTTTAATTTTACTTGTGCGTGCAGATTTGTTTCCACGGCTGCATTTCAGTAACGACACCAGCAGGGTGCTCTCTAAGTCTGCATAGATGGCTGCTGCTTTGCCAATTTACAGATACACTTGGCATCTAGTTTTTACTAGTGTTTAAAAATGTGCAGATAGTGAGATAAAATAATTGGTAAGGCAGTATCATAATGAATGAATGAAAAAGGACATGGTAACTAAAGGCCTGATACACGATTTATGAAATTTCATATTAATAAGAGAGGAATGACAGGGTTGGAAAGTGCCTAGAAAGATGAGGCCCTCATAATCACAAAGGTGAAAGAAAAGAGGAAACTTGAAATCATCATTTCAAGAAAAGATGACTAAGAGCCCCAAAGATTATAAACTGCAAAGAGAAGTTTGGCAAGTCAGTTCTGTGCTCACTAGAGGATGGATTAAAGACAATTACCGCTGACATGTACAGAGTTGGGAAAAGCACAGAAAATGATGTTGCAGGTGTTTGGGAAGGCAAGAAGAGAGCTGTCTGAAAAAGGAAGGGGTGAATATCAAGGTTTTCAGTAGAGACCCATTCTTTTAGGAAGAAAAGAAAAAAAAGTAGCATGAGAAGCAAGTAACAACCTGCAAGCACAGAGCTAGAACTGTAAGAAGAGTTGTAGCTTTGAGTTTCCCCAGTTTGGTCTAGGTGGCCATTATCATTTCTTTTGGCTAGTATTAATTTTGAGAAAGTAAAAGACAATACTGTGCGATCCCTTTGGTAATTTCTACTTCAGAAATGAAGCAATCCAAAACCAAGTGATAATTTAAAAATATAAATAAAGGCTAAAAACACAGTGATGCTTGCCAGAATCCCTTTAGTACTTTGAAAGAACCCTGCTTTATCGAGTTGCAAAAATTATTGACAGGAGAGAATGAAATACTCCTATACTGGGACAATTGGTTGGAGAAGAGGACAGCTAAGGGTCTACGTAGCAAGTATCAGTAGAGGCTCATTTGCTCATCAGTGTTTGCACAGCCTCACTGGGTTTGAACTATTTCCCTTGGAATTATGGCATTTTAGTCAGCACAGCTATCTTTAGTTCTTTAATGAGATCACTTGGACAATTAGTGACTCAAAGCTCTGTGAAGTGTATAAGGGGTTAGCTGAAGACTGCTGTTGCAGCAGAAGCTCTCTCTTGCATTTTTTCCTCTAATAATTAGAGCTGCACATGCAAATAAAGGGCCAACAGATGCTTCATGGCTCAGGACACGCAGGTAACTGAAAGCCTGACAGTGGAGGTGATTTTAAGTTTCAGGCTAGAGTTTTATTAGGGTAATACCGAGGAGGGGTTACGATACGCTCTCACATTTTATATGGGCATTTCTCTAGTCCAGTGAAGGGGGTTACAAGTCTTCCACAGTATAGTCAAACACGGAAGTATAGTCCTCCACAGTCCACCTCAAGACCCGGCTCACTTTCAGGTCCCCAACTCTCCCTCTCACAAGGGGATGAAACACCACAGGATCTCTTTGTGCCACCAGTGCGGAGGGGAGGCCCCTTGCCTTACAGACCAGTGAGAGCTTACTTGCACAGCTTGCAAACCACTCTTCAGTATTCAGACACAGCTCCTGTCCTTGTAACTTGGGAGGTGACTGCTGCCTCTGGCCAGCCCAGCAGTCAGCATGTGCCAGCGAGACCAGCCAGTGTGGGCTGGCAGAACCAGTCCTGTCGAACCACCCGCTGGAATCTCCCTGGATCCTGGGAAGGGAGGTCGAGCTGCGGGGGGAGAGGACAGCATGGACCAGGTGTGTGGACCAGGCGTGGAGTCAGTCCAGCAGAGACTGAGTAGGGCCACTTGGCTGCTTTTGGGAGTGGCCATCAAAGGCAAGGAGTAGATGGGAACTGGGACGTGTGGCTTGTGCTTGGCTGGAAGTCACAGCAGAGACCATGCGGAACAGTAACTGCATCTTTGTCATTTCCAACCCATGTAACATCTGGTCTGGGGGAGGAGAAGCTGCTGAAAATGAGGTCACTTACAGAAATATGCCTAAAGCATGGATGGAGGGAAACCAGACACCATGTGTTTTATTTTCTTGGCTTTTAATCTATGAAAGGTGGACACGTTTTGCAACAGACTTAAGGTCTGTTATTGAAAGTATAGGTTATTTATCTCGGGGAGCTAACTCTCGGCCATTTGCTTTACTGGTCAGCAGCCACAGGTGATGACAAACTACATATTCTTCCATCTTTTCTAAACATTGCATTTCCTTAAGAAGAAAATCCTGCCCTCTAGCCATACCCAATAAAGACAGGACAACTGAAAGACCACGCATTTCTACATGCTGAGGAAGGAGTGGGCGGCTAGGTGGGCCCACCCTTCCTGTGGCACAAGAACCGTGCATCTTGCTGCACTATGCAGATTAGGGAGGGGAGTGGGAATTACTTATTTAGGTACAAAAAAATTAATGGATATTTCATTTCAACCTGTAGGCTTGCTCCTGGCAAGCCAGAGTGAGAAGATTTCCTGCCATACCAAATGCTACTTGGAGCAGCAGCTGAAACGTGCAATTTAAAATTTATATGTGATAGCCTCCCCTATTACAAAAATTAAAATACTATGAATCATCACATCAGCATTCTAGGTCACTCTTATTCCCAGATGTGAGAGTTAAAAATCCTAATGAGTTTTTTTGAGTGAAAGTTATTAGAAGTTATTAAAAATAACTTTCTGGTTAGGAAGTAAAACTTGATACTTATATGCCAAGATACCACTAGGGATACTTGCTTTCATATCTTCTGGATCACGGTGCAATGAGTTTCAGCTGCAAATTCCTTAAAAATTTCTCCAGATATTAGGCAAAAACAAGCATAGGAATGAAATTCCTGCTCTTTCAAAGTCAGTGGGAGCTTGGCTGGGGCCTTCGAAAGGAGTCAGAATTCAACTACGGGAACAGGATTCTGATTGTAGATGTGCTCTACGATTCAAAAATAATTATACTGGGAATACTCTTATGCTGTAGTAGCTTGACAATAAAAGCAAGCCCTAAGTTTCCAAGTAACTAAAAGGAAAGGTAAATAAAAAATTTCTAAGACGGGGAAAAGGCTGGGAACAGACAATATTTTCTTTAAGATGGCCTGTTTTATCCACACTCTCTAAAACACCCACGTTGAAGGCCAATGGCCAAATTTGTTTCCGTGTTACAACAGCATCCAGAAACCTTATCAGGATTTATCCCTCATTTTGTAATGTGCTCTACTATAGAAAGACAGTCTCTCATGATTTTTCGGCAACTCAGCTTTAATAGAAGTGAAAATGCAATAAAAGTGGGGAGACCTCAGGAATGCAGCTATTCCCCCTCCAACCCGAGAATTGTTACTTATGGTACATAAAGTAGTAGAATGAAACACAAAAGGAAAGATTAGGGCCAGTTTTCCTTCCTATACCTCTTGACCTGAACTGCAAGCGTCTGCAGAGCTTTAACACTAATACAGAACTGACCAGTTCTTGTCATGCTGATTTATAGGAAGGGAAATTAACAACAAAGATAGTGATGGACATATCACCCTGGCATTTGTACTCTGCTCCGCTCCTCTTTGGACACTGAAGTCCTTTGGAAGACTTGATAACCCTCTCTGTACAAAAGACTGTTGCAAACCAGCTGCAAGGTTGCCTTTTTGCAATCTGACTTTCAAAACAGAATGTAGAAAATTTAATAAAGGCTTGACCATTAGCCTTTAGAGAACATTTAGGTCTATGCTTGTAAATTCAGTTTTGCAAGCAGTAAGACAGTTAATCAATCTCCCCATTTTCAGAATTACGGGCAAAACTCTCTTTGATTTACTGTCCTCAGTGCTTCCAAACTAAACAAAGCAGAACTACTCGCTTTCATTTATAAGCATTCTGTAGAAACTAATCAAGCTATTCCTTTGCTAAGTATATAGGAAAGGAAGAAACAGAGATTCTTCTCAACATCATTACTAAGTATTTGGGAAATACTCAGATTCAGTTATGATAGGAATATACAATCACAAAGCCAGATTTTGTTCCCATCTCCACTTCCTCACTCTCTCATCCTGGGTGCACAAGACATAATCTCTGCGTATTAGGGCTCTATATACATACACACACACATAGATACAAGTGTAGGTACAGGGACAAATAAGGAGGCAACCATATTCTACTTCTGCAAAGCACTTCCAAATCCCTAGATGAAAATCACTGAAAATGTACGAGCTATCATCACAGCAAAAGCACTGCTGGCTGACGATGCTACCTGAAGAGATTCTGCATCCAGGCGTTGGCACAAACACAGAACAGCACCAGACAAGCGTCAGCACTAGCAGTGTGGTTCAACCCAGATCATTCTGGTTTCTTAAATGAAAGGTTTCAAATGAAACATACCATGGAATTCTAAATACTGAAGGAAAAAGAAACAGGACAGGTAGGGAAAAGGCATGTTTTGTGTATGCTTATACAATTTGTGACCTTTAAGCTAAAGCGGAAAATAAAAAAGAAACCATGATTAACGATATTGCTGGTGAAAAATTCTATTAACTGCTGAGAAGTTTGGAAGCAACAAATTGGATAAGAAAATGCTAAAAACTGGATTTAAAAGGTTAATTTTCCTTATATGATTAAAAGATGCCGATTCTTTAACCATACCAGGAAGTACTTCTTTGTAAGCTATCCCAGGAAAAAAATACAACCATCAGAAAGATTTTTGAATATTCTTTCCATACTCTCTGCACTTTTTCCTTTTTTTTTTTTTTTCCTTCAAAAAGATTGTGAGAGATTTAAGCTTGCTTGGGGACTGATTACAGAAAAAAATCATAGCAGTCATAAACTGTTTAGGGAGTGAATTACTGTCTCCTCTTTTATTTGGGATTACACATACTTAAGCAAGATCAGTAAGAGACTTTTTTCAGGGGGAAAAAAACAGTGGCTGTCAAGAAGAAATATTTGCTATACCTAGAAAAAATAGTTTTCTACACAGAATAAAAAAAAGTGCATAGAATATAGCTGGAAATTAAAGTGCCAGTGAAACATTTTTTTGCAAGGAAAAGACCAAGAACTATTTATGTCTTAAGAAACAGAGGAAACCCATGCAAAAGAATGAAAAGTGTGGAATCCCAGAGAACTTCTGGCTTCCTGTTTGAAATCTGATATTCCCTAAGATGAGTCCTGGTATTAGAAGATGATGCTGTTGAGGTGTAAAACTGAGTGGTGGTCATCTGAAACAGGAACTTGTTCAGGGCTTCTGAGAAGAAAGTCTCACCTGGTTACAGCTTCTTGTATTAAATCTACCCTTCTTCATTATATGATTTTAGGCTTGCTGCATATTGTTTTATATTTTCTTAAACTGATAGAGAAGAATAATGATTCCAGCTGCATCACCTTTACTAGTGATGTACATAAACATACTCCAGAATAATTTAGATTTAAATTTCCTAACTTTTGCCAGGGAAACAAGCTGTTGCTTTTGAAGCTGTGAATTATTATTAATAATTATCATACTGTCCTTATGTTAAGGACAATAGGACTGGCAGAAAATCATGTAGCAGTCTAGAGCTGAACATGTCCCCCTTGAGTCCTCCCTTGAGATCCCTGAAACCACCTTGTTACTATGGGAAAGACACAGGATGGTGTGCTTCCTGCATTGCTTCCACTACTTCTCCGCAGGCCCTGGAGAAGCTGCAGAATGAAGTGGGAGTCCCACCACTGCTGCTCAGCATAGAATGAAAAGGAGCGGCTTTGGTTGCTGTTTTCACTATGTTCTGTATAACAGTGAGAAAAGAGCATGACTGGTGTCACAAAATACCTATGAAAAGGTTACTTCTTTACTTCCAAGCTCCCAGCAGCCCGAGAAACGTTGAAAAGTGATCTGAAATTCTGTTTCATAGTCTCATTCTTTCTGTCCAGTAAAATACACCCTGTGGACTGTCCTTGTGAGTATCACCTACCTATGATTTCCCAGGAACCATGCACCAGCTGGGGACAGATGGAACACAGCATGCTTAATTATTTTCCCTCCCTGTATCAGTGTGCCTCCTGTGTTCAGGGCAGTAGGAAGGGAGGCACAAGAGCTGGCTTACATCAGCTCCACACTGCCTGGAGAGATGTAGACAGTTTCCACTTTTGTGTGCCATCTGAATGCAAAGAAAGGAAAACAGGGCAAATTAAGTGCCCTGATATATTTGCTGTGGCTGACATGTTTTAAATGTTTGGACCGTGGGCTAAAAGGGTCGGACATCACTGGTGTACATGCAGATGCAGATGGTTGCACACTTACAAAAGGATTTTTTAATGTCAGCCAAACTGAAAAGGAGGAAGCATGAGGAAAATATATGTAAGTAATGAGGTGAGAACACTAGTCTCAGCTTTCTGAATTCCCATGTAAGTACAGTGAAATTTCACAAAGAAAGCATTCCTGCCTCTTTTTTTTTTTTTTTTTTTNGAGGTTTTTTTGTTTTTTTTTTTTTTTTTTTTTAGTTTCAAGGACTCTACAGCACAGCAATATCTGTGTATTTAACTAATGTGACAAGTTTTAGTGTGTCCTAATCAAACCTAATCACCCCTACTTTCTACTAGGTACTACACTGATCAATGGAAAAGCTTTCTAGGCAAGAAGTTGGAAAATGATAAAAGCATTTACCATCATTATTTTCTGCTTTTGACAATGATCTATGTCTGTACAGCTCATCAGTCATCTCTTGTAAAAACAGCATGGCACTTTGATCAAACAGCCAACAATAGCTTCCTGCGTAAGGTAAAATGTTATGAGAGGCCATCAGACAGAAATCACATTTTCTCTGAACAATAAGAACTCAGAAATGATGTGCTTGATTTACTTGCAAATAAAATCATGTGAAAGGCGATATCTTCACAGAGGTTAAAAAGACAGTGATCCTTTTATTCACCTTTCCGCGTGTTAAACAAACTTCACTGTCATGTTGCAACCGAGATGGAGTGTCTACACAGTGATAAAGAGGCACATTCCAGCTCTACGAAACTTAACTGCCACTGTTGAAAAATTACCTGCATTAAACCTTACACTTATCCCACAAATTTTAAGAGCAAGATGTGGGAGTTTGATTTTGATTACAGGCCTCTGTCTGTGTGGTAGGCAAAGGTCTTTAACCTATGCATTCTGAACGTACTAGGTACATAGTTTCATCAATGTCATGCCTCATTGGGTCAATGCAGGATTTTATCTAAAACCTGAGGCTTTTCAGTTTACATATGCAAACACAACCTTATACTGGTGCTCTCTGCCTTTTGTTTCATTGAGAGGATCTATGGCATTTATAGAAAAGGTAGCTGGAGGCATCTTAAAACTTATTTTACTCACTTGGTTTCCTACTGAGTCGAGGTCTTTGAAAGGTAAATGTTGTTTATTTGAAGACTGGTGTGCCAGTGCCAGCAGAGCCAAACACTTTTCAGTGTTAGAAAAATTGCCACCGTTTCTCTTCTACTCTGGCTTTCCCCAAACCCCTACTGATTGCAACAACATTCATTTTTAAGAGGGCTGAGACAAATTCTCTGCTTCTGAACATAAGCTGAAGTAAAACACATTATCCTAATTTATTTTTGTGGTCTGTAAATGACTGATTATTTTTGTAGAAAAGGTAATACTGATGTAGGTAATCTTCTCTTGAAGTTGTGCTACCAGACGTGTCAAGATTCACACAGGTATTTAGGCACTTAACTTCCATTTATCTCAAAGAAAGACTGTGTATTTGGATACTGGGCCCAAATTCACATAGCAAGTTGTGTCTGGAGTTCATACTAACAGGAGAAATTGATCTCCCAAGTAACAGAGAGTTCTAACCAGTTAAGTTGTGATGCTGTGTAGGTGGTGGTCATCATTACTGATTGAAATAAACATTGGAAGAAAGAATCTCATCCAGCTAAAACACTAACAGCTGATACCTGGTTGGGTTTTCAAGTCAAAAGCAACCACGGCAGAACTTCATACTCTCATGTAGGCAAGGATCACACCGTCTTTCTGACATGTATATGATGTACAAACTGAACAATTCCCTACACCAGTCTTAGAACTTTCTGTTAACTGCTGATTCTGCCAAGCTTACAGTGAAATAAGTGGGTATACAGTGCTATGTTTCCACAAGTAACGGCCACCTGGTATTCCAATGAAGTTTCAGTCTGACATGGTGTCTACCATCTGGCTCAACTCTCAGTTCTGACGTAAGTGCCACGAAGTATCCACATAGTCCCATTGCAAAAGTAGTTCAAAGGGTAAAGGAAAAGGCACAGGTAAAATTTCAACAGAAGCTGGAATTTGAAGCAAGCAGAGAAGTTGCCTGTAGCCTACCATGACAGCTGTAATGGTGAGGGGGGATATCTCAGCTCAGAAAAGCTTTTTAAATTGATTAGCAGTTGCTTTTTAGTGATTTGATCAAGAAAAATACTCATGAATCATATTGTCTTAAGGTATGCCATCACACAGCTTCCAAGAATGGTAGTCTCAACCCTCACAGCCTCCAGGCCCATTGCTGCTTTGGAGTTATCATGGTGCTCAACTCTTCCTGCAGACAGCAGACTCCAGAAATTTAATCATGCAAAATCATAAATAATCTCCTGCT
>VYZV01043762.1:8368-18454 GCA_013401275.1 Pandion haliaetus | reverse complement strand
CATTACCTGCTTAACTTTCTGAATCAGCTCAGTGTGAGGTCAGATTAATGCCAGTGTTGGTGCAAAGTAGAGGGGGTAGGAATAGGACTGGTCGCCATTAGGCTTGCCTAGCTAAAAAAAATACCTGAAAAACTCAGAATAGTGAAGTTTTTCCTTTCCTTCTTTTCCAAAGAAATGTACCAGCAACATGGTATTAATACCACAGCTTTCCAGTTCTGCTCCCTATAAAACAAAAAATTGTATGATTAATTATTATGCATCATATGATTATTATTTATACACCACAAATCTAGAAATATTTATTTGAACTAGAATTTCACAAGAGATACTTGCAATTTAATTACTGTTCCCAAAGCTATCACACAGGATCTCAGAGCTGAATAATTATTCCACATTAACTAGTAACAGTGTCTTGTATGTTCTGCTTCTAAATATTCTGTATGAAAGATGAGTACAATTTACAACCACCTTCGGTGCATTGTATTATTAGAACTGAGAAGGTTGCTAGTTAAATCTTTAAAAACCTTTATGCGTGGGTGAATAGAGGCTTTAAATAAAGTTAACATCTTCGTAAAAAAGTTTTTAGTCAGATATTTCTAATTTGTTACAGCCATTTAAAAACATTCATGACAGTCTAAGAAACAAAACTAGAAAAAACCAGTCACAATGCTCTATTATAATATGGTCTTACAAGGCTTCTTGCAAATTTTCAATGTAAGTGACTTTTCCATATATTTTTTAAATCTGATGAAGAGATTTCTGCAGAAAAAAGGATGCACATTATTTCAACTCAACAGCATCTTTAACAAGCCTAAAACCACACATAATGCTGGATTTCTATTCTATTATTCTTTCAGCACTAGCATACTGGCATTTCTTTGAACGCAACAAAACACTAAACAACATGAAGAGAGATTTTTTTTTTTTTGGTAAGTCCGGAGGGATTTCAACAAACTATTCTTATGACATCTAAATAGCCTCTGTGTCTTTTATCTGGTTGAAGAGTTAAGATGAAAGACAAGAGTCTATTCATAAGATTTAATACTAATGGTTATTTAGCTTTCAGCATCATCAGTAACAAGTCCCATTAGTCCACTGTGTTTCATGCTTACTGCATATATGACACAGTTATTTTACAGTTAAAGAGGTAACATTCCTCAGTTCTGCTGCAAGCTACAATTCACTAAATGCCAGTGATACGAGTTATGTATGAGTGAACCTAGAAGAAAACTTTTCAAGCCATATGCAAACTGTACTTACTGAACTTTTATCATTTAACTGCAGGCAAAGAATATTTAAATACCCACAAGATCCCTCCTCCTAAAGTTTAAACCCTTCAGATTATGGTGAAGAGTGATGCATAAACATTGGTATATGCTATTTTGAAAGTTAAAAGTCAAACATTCATGTATACCTTTTTGAAATCGGAAATTTTTGAATTTGTAATTCAAACCCAAACTATTTATGTCAGAAAGCAAAGTTTTCTAAGAAGAAACAGAGAAGAATCCACATATTTCTCACTGCAGCGTAACTCTAATCTGCACTTTGTGTTTTTTGCTTGCATGTTTAAAGGAGACTTGAAAAATGCAAGAAAAAAATTTGCTGATGTAATTTTAAAAACTGAACTCATGATTATGCAATTTAATGCTTCCAATTTAATGACTTCATATTAAAACCAGTTTTGTATTGAAAACAAACTGAAAAACAAGGTTTAAAATAACCTTTTAAAAACTAAGTCTGTGACAGAAAAAGTTTTCTTCTTCTATTCATGTTTCTCTAGTTATAAGCTAGAAGACGACATACAAACAATACCCATCTCATCTTATCTAAGATGACAAAGCCTATCCCTGGATTTATAACAAATATGCACCTACTTGTTGGCTACCCTCTTTATCAGTTGAAATTCCAAAGTGGAACTGGCAGATGTCCAAATGCTATGTTAGTGAGAGTTAAATGTATTTTAAAACTACAAAACAGTACATTTCTTTAAAACAGAATATGCAATAGGAGACCACAGAGACTACAGCTTAAGGGTAAAATTTCAAAAAATTGCTTTTCCTGGAGTTAATGCTATTAAATTAAAGTACATGTTAGTACGTAATTCCTTTTTGTCCACAGAATCATTAGGAGCTTTTGCTGCTGAACTGTATAAATTAGTACCAACATGACAAATCTTTGTTAGAAGATAATGAGAGCTCTGTTAATATTTCTAACACCTCACCCTCCTGAGCTTAGGTGAAAGAATAACTTACATTTGGAATGTCTCTCTTGACAATGAGAATGAAATGGTAACCTAATCCTGGAGCTGTAAAAAAGGACCAGACTGGTAGCTTTGAGTCACAGAGCTACTATCTAAATTGCGTGAAAGTTTGTATTTTAGTGTATCTGGTAGCTTCTGCCCCAGAAGGGTCCACCATAGCACGCTCTTGGGCTGTGCACTTTAGAGAAAGCTGAGGCACAGAGTGGAGAAAGGATGGTGATGTTCTGAGTCTCATCTTGACACAAGCACGGGATGGGGTAGGGACATGTATCTCAAGCGGGGAATCAGACATGTTCCAGGGTCCATTGATTCAGACAACGAATCCCAAAGCCCAACCTCTGATGCCACACAAGTCTATATGAACTAATGAACATGTGTGTCCATATTACAAACATAGGCTTATTTTCCTAGAGTAATGTTAACACCTCTTACACTTTTCAAAAGCACCATGAACTGCTGAATTATGCAACTATTCCTTTTCAAGCAAGATTGGATAACACAACTTGTATTTCCTTATTACATTACACAGACTGTTAACACAGAAGCCTGATGCTGCAAACACTGAGTCACGGGCACAGACCTACCTAATCCTGTAGATCCCCACTGAGCTTTTGACATTTAGGACCTGATATTGCAGCAAGTAGCAACAAGTGCCACTGAGAAGAAACTTATCACACAGTGAGACAGGATGTTTGGAATAATGTACCTAACTGATTTTCAAAACTCATCTGAAATGTTAATAGACTTACTGTCTCTAGATTCTTACCACCTTTCCTTGCAGAATTTCCCTGAAGCATGACTGGAAAGCATTCATCATGATTAAAATTTTAATACGTTCCTTGTTCTCTTGCTTGCTTCCTCGGAGATAGTATTTGCTGTGCAATGTCTTGTTTCAATAGAAATTGTAAAAATAAGACATATTTTGGATAGAAATGTTTTTTGGTTAAGATAGAAGGAGAGTGAATAGATGAACAACAGGGGCAGAAAAGAGAGGAGGGTCAAGGAGAACAATATCTTAGTTTCTATCTGATAGCCATATCCCAAATCTTTCCAAAGGTAAGACTAAATCTTTGCAAATTTTTCTGAGTCTGCTTCTCTGAAATGCTCTTTGTTTTTCAGCTGCTAGATCAGTCAATTCATCATGCCAGGCTTCTATCCCTGAAGGCAATCAAGACTTCAATCTAAGCAGCCTAGCCTCAAACACTACTCAAGAGCATCAAGCTTTCTTGTAATTTTGAGAGTCTCCAAGATGTTGGGATATATCCTACAACTCAGTTCTGGGAAGAAGGTTTAAAAGATGTATCCATTATGAAATTAACCCTACCAGGTACAGCCAGTCAAAAGAACTGTAAACAGGCAAGCTAGTGGGACTAGGAGATCCAGATCTCCAAAAGCAGTCTTTTTTCACAAAGCCCAGACAGCCTCAAGTGGGCCTCTGGATTAAACATCATTTTATGATGAATCAGCTTCAATCATGATGTAAATCCATACTGAAGTTTTTAATGTTTTGCAAGACACTTTCTTACTAGGTAGGATTCAAGAACACATCAGGTCTGATACAGAAGGGCTAAAATGTGCGCAATTTTTTTCTACAGAGGGTATTAACAGACAGTATCTGAGAAGTCCAATGGAGCATTTTCTAAACAATAAACAGCTTATATCCAGCATTCAACAACATCCATAATTCCCATTACTAGGAGATTAATTGTTTTTTAATGACAACTAATGCCGTGGAATCACTATGCTGCATTATTAGTGCTTTTAGTAAGGAAGAAAATGTAACTTCACGGACATCCTCAGCTTTCAGTGTGTCACCCACAGTTCTGCATCAATTCACGAGGAGGTACAGAATAAAAACAGTTTCCAGCCAAATGGGCTAAAGCAAATGGGGAGTAGACGTTGTAGGAGATATTTCATGCCAAAAATAGGAATAGGTTTAAACTAGTCTTGTCGCCAGCAGGTTTACTGTGTCAAGCAGTCAGGGAATGGCACTGTTGCACTGCAAAGCCTGAGGCTGCCTGACCACTGCACTGCCGGCAGCGGGGGAAAGCAGCTTCTTTACACAGCTGGGTGACAGCCCCTCACAAGAATTCAGGCCCCGCCTCCCTGTCATGCCATACTTTAAAAATACTAGTTTCCACCAAAAGTGGAGAATCCGTAACAAGGACACCCCTCAGGAGGTACGATGTTCTTCGAAGCACACTCTTTTGATTAACGTGGACTTGGCCTCAAAGGCCAAGCACACCCATCCTCAGCGTACGTAAACTTGCTCTCGGTGCTAAACTGACTCGGATGGACTGTGACCAATTTCCACCCTGCTGTCCAGACACGTCCCAAGGTAATCCACATTCAGGCTGCCATTCCAAGTTTCAGTTATCACGAAATGCCAACTGAGCATGCTTACATGCACCATTTCCAGTTTATTCCAATTAATTTTACAAGCGCATGCACTAGGTAGTCTTTGGAGATTATGGCCAGATTCTTACTGTTCTGAATCAAAGACTAGAGCTGCTAGTGCAAGGCCAAATCATGTGTATTCCCTGGCCTGTCAGGAGCCCACACTGCTTGCTATCTGGCTTCTCTATATAATTTAAAGCGCTTCAGACTAGGTTGAGTAGCAGAGACTGAAGGGGTAGCCTCGCCTCATGCATCTGTGCAATGGAAAGCAGTGCTACCATGACCACAATGGGCTTCCAGATGAATTCCTCGTTGGAGAGACTTTCGCTATCCAAGCCAAATTCAATGTACTTGCAGACTAGGTACCTAGAAAGATGTCAGAAAGCATGTTTCTTTGCCTCTCTTGAGGTTATAATGTCATCAGATCACATGGACAAATAAAATCATTTCCTTGCCTGTGAGGTAAACAACCACCCAGCAGTTTTTTAATAGCCTATTATTTTGATGCCACACAGCTTGGTTCTTTATGGGGTTTACCTGCCTGGAGAGCTTCCTTTAAAGCATGTGCAAACATTGCAGTGCTCCTTGGTTTAAAGTATCTGAAAGCTTTTCAAGAGAATTCAATGTTAATCTGCTGATACAAAACATACACATGTTGGAAAAGATATGCCAAGAAAAAATCTGCACTCCATCTGAACTGAGAGGTGACGAGATTAATGATGACACACTCTTTTGGGGCGGGATATTAATTTTAGTCTCGGACCAGATTCTTGCAAAATTTGATGTGCTGCACCCCTGTTACAGAGTATTACTGTACTAGAAGAGTATTGCTCTCAACCACAATCTTCCTCCCTTCAGTTTAGGCAGTCTTTAGTTGTTATAGGCCCAGGGCTTTGCAGACGTTGAAGCTATGAGTAGAAAATTTTAAACTAATTAGAAATTCTAGGGAGCAGATGGGCAGGTTATGATGGCCTACACAGTCTGGCTGAGGAGATGCATTGCAATGCTGCAATGTCTGAAGGTCCAAGTGTAAAACCTTGTGCTGACCAGCTAAGTGGTGATAAATGTGTGAATGACTGATGTCATTCACCTCTCTTGGGAGCAAAAAAAACCCCACAGAAAGAGAAGCAGACAGGTTAAAACAACTGATACACATTTAATAAGAAAATATCCATGTGTGGGTCTAAAAGTATACTGCTTGTAGTCAGACTGAATTTTAGTTCAAAAGTTTTCTGTTTAATACAGTATCTCAATGAGTATTAAGTGTATCTCCATACAGTAAATGAATCACTGGGACCTCTCTCTACACACTGTACAGGGAACATACCTGGATATACCTGCTGGTTAAATAAAGTTGCAGACTACTGCTTAAACCTTACTTTCGTAAGTCAGTGACATTTTCCATCCGGTATCAGAGGCTGGGATTACTTTGAAAAACCAGCAACTCATATGCAAACTGTGAAAGTGTTGTGGAAATACAGAACTATTTTATGCTTTATCTGCTTTGCTTGAAAGTAATACTCTGAGTGCCATAATTATTAAGAATAAGGGGTAAAAACATATGCACTGACTACTTCGTATAGTCAGAGTCACTGCTTATAAAGATAATCAACTTCTTTTGTGAGAGACTGAGACAGGAAAGAAAATAAGAATTAAAAGAAAGGTGGTAATTTGGACTTTGCCAAGTAGAAATATAGAAACCAGAAGAATTTCAAGACAGCTGTACTCCCCAAAGCTATTTAATTCTTCTTTTGAACACACTATAATTCCATTTATAATGTGCTAAGAAACTGTATTAAATAGTATTTCCTGGTTATAATAACTTCAGATTTTTCTCAATAGAGAATTCTGAAGACAAAATTTGAAGCAAGACATAAAACAAAATAGAGACATTCAGGCTCAGGTATTTAATTAGCTCCCAATAAGCTTATGTATTTATAACTAAAACTGTCCAACTGTATCAAAGTTTCTCTGGAAATTTTATACTATAGCTGTGCATTCATGCAGAATAAAGATCCTTTTTCTTTCACTGTCATGGCAGTTAAGTCTCAATTGAAGTAAGTTTTGAGGAGCAGACAACCCTATTAATCCCAACTATTTTAATTTGGTGACTGATGAAAAGATTCAAGAAAGGACATGGTTGTCAGTCAAACAATTTTTAACTGAACTCTGGATGCATATTGAGGAAGCAAAGCCTTTATGCATTAGAAGACAGTTTTTGTTTATGCCTAGTAAATATTAAAGATGTTAGCAATACCGCCACTTCCATTTTTTCCCCAGGCAGGTGAAAAAGTAAAGAACACGAGCTGGACCAACTCTTTGTAGAAACTGTTAACGCATGATAGGTTTATAAAGTAGAGCCCTGTATAAATTTCTTACTGAATACTTCCAACATAAGCAATTGCTGCCTCATGCCTAATGTTTCAGTTTACAACTGAAAGCAAGTTTCTGGTGAGAAAAATATCCTTCAGCTACACCATTCAATTTAAGCATGCAACAAAAGTAGTGCTGCCGATGTAAGCAGCACCTTGTAGTAATGGATGGAGATAATCCATCTGTACTCCCCCCCTCCTTCACCCTGGTTGATCAGCTTCTCCCAAGATGTTTTCAGCACACTCAGGACACCTCCCTCTCTGTTTTCAGTTTCATTCAGTCTCATCCAGGCTAGAGTATCTTGTCTCTACACCCTGAAGAAGATACGGCAGCTGGCAAAGACTCCACCTGGGAAGAAGGTAGGTTGCAGTGGCAGGATTCAGGGGAAAACAGCCAGAAGAGAGCAGGAATTTACCTGCCCCTTTCTTTGACGAGATGTATTTGCCATTTGCTAATCGTCAGCAATCCACTGAAACTTCTAACCCAGCTGGAAGATCATACTAAGATTGTTTCTTCTGGTCTGCATCTACGCCATTCCTTTCTGGAAGTAATCCTTGCCTTTGTCACCTCAACGACAGTAATTACATTTCAAACCAACTCAGAATAAGCCGATGCTACTGCAATAGCAGCACTTAGGTATGCTTAAGGTATCAATTTCTGTTTGGAAAGCCGTCTTTCCTCATATGGCAATACAGAGTTTTTTCTGAGTTTTTCATAAATAGAAGAGAGTTACTTTGAAACAGAGGCTTACAGAAACTAAATAATGGAGTGGCTACACAGTAATGAAATACATTAATTGCATACATTTTATCAGGAGATTCAGAACTGACAAACATTTTTCTTCCCCAGTTACAAAGTAGTTGACAGATCATGCATTTTCATTTAATTAAAGCACTAATACTGATGCTTATATACTTATCTAAAACCTCTGGAAAAAATAACAACATTCATGCGAAATACGACAACATTTTTGTAAAGAAAAATGTATTTCTATTTCATACCCGAAATACTGCATCTCCAGCTGTTTTCAAATCATCTTCCTTTCCAATGATTCTCTGTAGCTGTATATTTTAAAACATGAAAAAACACAGGAAAATTACAGATTTGGTCTTACAAGAATCTTCTTTTTCAGAAACTTGCATTAATTTCACCTTTTCTTATTTATAAAGTCATTATGTTTCGTCAAGGTTCTCTAGTCATGACAAAATATTTGCATACTTAAGGATATTTTGCTATTCAGACACACTTTTTCTCTAGAATGTCTTATCTACTGTGGTTAATATAGCCAAGCAAAGCATATGAATCTATCTCTTGCAACCCAGTGCTTGCTCTATTTTTAGAGATTTTCTTGTACTAGCAGCTTAGCATTCACTCCATAAGGTTTTGAAACTCAGGGGTATAACATCAAGGGTCATACAGGAAACAAAAATTATCCTGTCGCTTTCATTCTGTCCTCCTAGACAGCTTTACATAGTCCTGCTACAAGAATGATCTTCTAGACATAAAAAAACATACCCATTCAAATGAGGTACTATACAGCTAACAAGGAATAATTTAATTAAATAAGCAAATGTATTTTCAGAACTGGCACTAAGCAGAATGTGGTTTGAATTTCCCCTCTACCCCACAAATAAATGAATCTTGAATGTTGTTAGCTAAGAAGATTTTTAGAAGTACTGAAATGACTTGCATTTAAAAACGTAATTTCCACTGTCCCAAGTAGAGCTTTAAGGTAATATAGAAAGTGCATTAATTTACAGCACCTCAAGTATATCACAGCTGCAAGGTTTCTTTGACTGTACTTTAGCTTGGGAGGTCAACACTGCCACAGGAATCAGTGATTTAACATTGCACAAGGTATACCTACCTTTCACAGACATTCGCATGAATCCTCAAAAGGATAGCAAAAATGAAAGAACAAGGGCCTTATTAAATTTCAGGTATAGATATGGAGTTACACCAATCACTCTGGATTTTAAGCCTTTAGGAAAGATGCTTTTAAAGCTCAGGATTTTCGAAGCTGCTCAACTTGAAGCTACTCAAACACTTCTGAGTGATTCCTCACCCTGCCCATTAAAACTGGGAAAAAAATCCATGACCAAATTTGCATAGCCATTATTTTGTGAGGTTTTCAAATCTCTTCTTAGGGCTTTATTTTTCTCCTTTGTTTATTATGTTGTTCAGAGAAGCAATATGGGCTTGTATGTAGTGAGTAGGAAAAAAACCACTAACTGTTCGTATTGGCAAAGGTCTTCCCTTGGCCTTCAAATTTTGACTAATTCACCTGTTTTTTTTTTTTTTTTATAGCCTCAGTTTTTGAGTTCCTCAGCACAGTTACTTTCTATTATTATTTTTGAATGACCTGCCTTTATAGTATTTATCAAAATAAATACTGTAAACCAAGACAATTAAACAGTATTAGTTCTTCCAGGTTTCTCCAAATTATTTTTATTTTTGATCACTTACAAAACAATTGACTAGTACAGTAAAAGCATTATGAATTTCTTCATAGCAAAATAGCAATATAGAGCTCTGGATAAAAACACAACTGCTTGTCCATATTGTCACTGAAAAATTAAATTTCTTCCTACCTGAAAAATCCCTTTTGCTCACACACAAGAAATACAACTGCAAATACTTTTTTAACAAGAGAAAATATGATTTTTTCTTTTGGATTTTATTTTTAAATGCCTCTTAAAAAAGTCTGCAGAGGCTACTAAAAAGCACAGACATACAGTATAATTTTTTTCACGAGCGTTCTGGAAGATTTAGTTTATTGTTTTCTTACACTGTATGTAATCCTTATAGTGCACAATGCAGCAACTACTTGCAGAGGGAGAAGAATTCTGCCCTCGAGAAATGGACTCTAATACTCAAATGCTCCATGTAACATTTATCTGTATTTAATATTTATATCTGTTCATCACTAGAAGATACTAATGGCTAATTGAAAGATAATGAGACCTATTATGCACAACTAATGCCTCCTTACTAAAGACATACTAAGAAGTAATCTTTCCTGAAGACGACAAGCTGGCAGAAAGGCTATGTCAATC
>VYZV01043760.1:15734-34598 GCA_013401275.1 Pandion haliaetus | reverse complement strand
AAGCCTGCTAAGCAACACCAGAAGGTACACAACCACTTCACATGTCTTAGCTCGCTGTCAGGGCAAAGCGACCAACTCGCAGATCAGTGTGAGAGAAGACCTGTGCACCAGCAACACCTTCTTGGTTCGACCACCCCGAGACAAGTGCAGGACACAGCCTGGCAGCGCCGGCGGTCCCGGTATTGCTCCCCAGCGTCCCGCCGGGGACCTTCTCCGGCCGTTGGCCGGGGCGGAGGAACCGGGGGGGCGCCAGGTCCCACCGGCAGCTGCGGGAGGCGGCCTGCGGCCAGGGCCCGGATGCGCGGGCCGCCAGGGGGCGCCGCGCTGCCTGGAGGCCCCGGCCCCGGCCCGAAGTGCAGCGGGCGGGAAGGCGGGAGACGGCCGGTCGAGGGTCTGGGTGCGGGCAGGGACGGTCACCCCCGACCCCGGGCAGGGCTCGGGAAACAATCGAAAGCGGCAGCCCGGGTCGGGCAGCGGCGCCCTACCCGAGGCAGGCCCGCCTCAGGGGCTGCACCTGGCCCTGTCTCCTCCCCTTGAAGCTCCTAAACCCTTGTGCAACCAAGAGCCAGGGCACTCAAGCTTTCCCTTTGCTCTCCTTCACGTACCCCTGGCTCACGCCAATTCACCTGCACACACCTGTCCTGCAAGACTGATCTCTGCGAGGTGGCAACACAGCCAGCACCCTGCATTTGATTTTAAGCTCAGCTTGACAGAGAGGTATTTAACTTCTGTGAGATCTGGAGCGTCAGAGGAAGTAATCCAGATGGCCGCAGGCCAAGTGGTCTTTTTGGGACTGGTATCCCCAGTGCCTCTCAGGACAGCCCTGCTCATGGTGTTGCCTGCCTGCCCACCCCTACCACCCCACACCATGCCATTAGTGGGGGCAAAGGATGCCTCCTGTGGAAATACTTGGGAGACATTTCCTCCTTTTGATGGATGTATTCCAAAGCACCATGTCCCCACGCAGTGCTCTCATCCGCCAACTGAACTGTCGCATTCATTCCACATTGTGCTAGACAGGGAGGCCAATCTAGCATAACATAGCTTATAAATAGCTTCGGCTTCTGCAGGGTAAAAATGTTAAATGCAGAGATGTCACAGCCCCAAGAGAGAAAAGAAGAGACAATGAAGTGGAACATGACAGTACTGCAATTTACTTCCAAAGCTTGTGCATCCAATGAGTTGCTCAGGAGCCAAATTTCCCAGCACTTTATAAGCTGCCTTAGTGAGGCCACAGGGGTGCTGCAGGCAGAGCTGCGTGATCTCTGAGTAGATCCTCATAGGACTGATGAGTCACAGATTCTCACAGAATCACAGATTTTATGATTTCATGTGACACACGCTGCTTCAGGATGTCTGCTCCTGACCTTCATTCCTGCCACACACTCCTAGCTTGGAAGAAGTAACAACCCACCCGTTTGAAATAAGCCTGCTTACAAAATAAACCAGTGCGCTTGCGTGATTTTCATAACATAAAAAAAAAAAAAAAGACTGGACAATGACAAGTGATTGGTTGTTTCACATGCTTAACTGTGCACTTCAAACACCAGTATCTATTCTCTGCAAGCCTTTCACATGGATACTTACCTTACCCTTCTGCAATGGGAGGCTTCCCTATCTTCCCCTCAAAATCTGATGAATGTTGTTTCCAAGATAACAGGGGTTGAGAATAGCGGTTAGGCAATTTCTAGCTCTCAATGTGATGGCACCACCATTCTTCAGTTATCACAGTACTGTACCTTTCATGTATACAGCACCGGTACCATGATAACTGAAAAAGGACAGTTCATAGTCTTATTATTTGACGCCTTTGTCAGACAAACAACCCTCCCTCCGTTTGATTAAAGGAAAACTACTTAGTCTCTAAGTATAACTGTGATCTAGTCAATCACTTGTCAGTCTGACAGAGTAAATGAAATTTTTGATACTTGATGCCCTTCCCCTAACCTGTGTGTTGCAACTAGCAATGTAAGAAACTTATTTTTTTCCTATCCTCTGAACCATTACCAGCCGCAAAGCTTTAACAAGTATCAAGACTGAAGGATTAGCTAGAAATCCAACAGGACTAAAGCTCTAGGGATGCACATAGCTCCATGATTTGAACTCTTAAGCTGTTTCCTACAGACAATCACAGCTTTAGCATTTGACTAGCCATTTGAAACACACCATTTAATGCCACAGCTATAGAGAGATCACTAGGAAAGCACAGTACTGTATGCTAGGCAACAAAAAGCGAAGTGATGTACACATACAATCCCAAGATGAAGAACCAACAATAAACCCCATCTCTGCAATTCTCAGAACCAGAAATAATATGGAACAGTAAGGGAATCGTCTTCTAACATGTAGAAATAAACACTAGGTAACTTATACCACCTGTCTTGTTTGAAGATGGGTACAAGTTGTTCTATTCATAGCCACAAGCAAAGTCTTCCATATACATAAAATAGCTGTGCAATAGAACTAGTGAATTAAACAAGACTGGGTAATTGAACTGAACAAAGCGACTTACGTGTATGGAGACAGAGGTCCTAACAGGACTTTGGAAACATCCCGTTGTCCAAGGGTCATGAGGAGCAGAGCAAGGCTCTGATTTGTTGAATCTACACAGCCTCCCTGCAAACCAAAATGTTTTAATAATTAATCTCTGTACAAACCAGAAATTTGGATGGGAGGAGAGTAATGAGGGAGAAAGATACACTTAAAAGGCTGAATTACTGCTCCCAATTTTCAAAGGCCAAAAAGATAAAAATCTAGATTTTGTAACAACAAATTAATTTCACATGTCAGGCTGGGAAAAGAACAGGACTAAAACGAAACCCAGTAACAAGGTCACATTAAAGATCCCTCCCATCTCTCCCAATCTGTTCTCTTCTAACATCACAGAATGTAAGCACTACAGAATTTCTTCGCAGTAAATTGAAAACAGGCATTAATTATAGTTCATGTGCATTTGAAGATGCAGCACTTTATGGTAACTATAAAGTTATATTTGGACAAATAGTTCAGCGTTAGCAGGCACAAACCAGCAAGTTAAAAGGTGTTTCACACACATCCACCTAAGACCTTGCTGCTAACTTTTGTTGTTTAACATTTGTAAAATACTTTTTCCCCCATATATAAAATGGGAAGATTTTTTTTTTTATTGCTATGTGAAAGAGCCATGCATAAAATTATGTAGAACTACACATACTCTTGTACATATCTGACTGTAGTAAGGCATACATGCATGGTAAATTGTTTTTTATGTGGAGGGTGTTAACTATGATGCATATGTAAATTAGAATTGGAAGGCTTGCTTTGTTTACCAAGCTTGAAAGTAAATTGAAAGGGATATGTCCAGTCAAGACTGCTGCAAAAAGAATTTACCAAAACTATTACTATGGAAACACATTGAAAATAGAAAAAGTATCTGGCATAACATTATTTTGGACTGTCCTTATATCCACCCTGATCCACAGCCACATGAAACCTGTGAACGGTTTCCTGCTGGATCAGGCCTAATGCTATGCCCTCTGAACAGATTCTCTGGAGAGCAAAACTAAAAATTCATCCTTTTAAACCCAAATTCTCTAATGAGGTCAACTGACAGTTTTGTGGGCAAGGAGTAACCTGTCATCATTTTAAGAGATAACACCATCCAAAAAGGCAAGGGGGAGCAAAATAAATTTTGGACTACATAGATTAAGAAAACACAATGATGTGACAACCTCAGCACGTTTACTGAGTGAGAGGGCAGAAAGGACATTTCCAAGGAGAGTTACTGAAGGTTTAATTTTCAAGATAGCCTAGCTTCAGTGTGACAAGTCTCAGTTCTGCTCTTCTGAAAAAAGCCTCTGCACTTCATGCAACAAATGATACACCACAACAAAGGAAACATCTTCATTATGTTCACTACCATGACTTAACTCCTAGCAACATGCTCTTACAGCAGCCCTTACCCTTTTAACCGCATCAACCTGCCATACCAAAGTGAAGTTCATGCACTCAACCTAATGTTCTCTGTGGGACTGATAAAAATCATGCTGAAAGTTGAGTGAACATGGTACCTGCAGACTTTGCTGGTGCGATCTAGAGCCACAGCTCTCACCAGCTGTATTTGCTAATCTGAAACATGTACAAGAATCAAATGAGAGTTTGGTAAGGAGTATTCCTGACACAGGACTTTCTGTATTTGTAGTTCAGTTAATAATTCAAAACGCTCTTTATCACTTGGATGAAAACGTCACCTTTTCTGAGCTTGTTTTTGTTTTTCTAAAGCTGAAAACATTATAAAACATCTATTTTTATGACCAAATTTATATAAAAGCCTCAATCAGCAAGGAGACAACCACATCCTAAACAACATAGCAAAACATGATGCATCTATCATGTCCTAGCTGCTTACATAAGCTCTCTTGGTGCAGTGAGTCAGTTGTCCTTACTATTGTTGTGCATTAGCAATGCACTGTTATGCCCATTCCCACGTAGGCAGTTGCCAGACAGGGAAATTAAGTGATCTGCTTGTAATCTAATGATGACAGAGCAGTAACTTGTGCCAAATGAGGGACATGCCGCCCCGAAGGAGGCCAACTTTTTTCTCTTAATCCACCTGCCACTTACTCAAGAATCCAAAATAAAAAACAACCCTCCCAAGAGAAATGGAATGGGCAAAGTCAGAGCCAAAGTACTGACGTGTTCCAAAATAGCCTGCACTCGTTACCAACCTAAGATGCAGCTTCTAGTCCATATTAACTCAGTTTATGGAAGTTTCTCCATTATTGTTTCCACTGAAAACAGTCAGATCCAGCTGGATGTGACAATTAGAGACACATATCACTTAAAATCCTGTCCATTTTGAAATATTGTTACACAAATAGAGGGTCGATTTAGATTATATATGTAAGGAAGAAATTCTTCACCGTGAGGGTGGTAAGGCACTGGGACAGGTTGCCCAGAGAAGTTGTGGATGCCCCATCCCTGGAAGTGTTCAGAGCTGGGTTGGATGGGGCTTTGAGCAACCTGGTCTAGCGGAAGGTGGCCCTTCCCATGGCAGTGGGGTTGGAACTAGATGATCTTTAAGGTCCCTTCCAACCCAAACCATTCTGTGATTCTAAGATGAAATACCACAGTTGACATGCACACACTAATATCACAACTCTGGGTATTGGACAACAGTGTTTCAGAGAGGATTATTCTCTGAGCTTGACTGCAGCTTTGATTTAGTCTTGGTTATGTTTTGGCATACACACAATTTCCTCCCTTACCTGTGTACATACTTGCATGCCTTAGTAATGTGTTATGTGAAGTGCAGACATTGGTTCATTTCCCTCCAAATATCCCCAGAAGAACAGAGCACAGCCTTGTCATACTGATGTAAGGCCATCTTGAAAATGAAGCCTTCAGTGAAATGCTTTACTCATTCTAGCTCTAGTCAAATAAACCAGCCTTACCCCTCCTGCCCCTCCAAGCCCCCCTAACAAGTCTACCTTTCTTCATTAAAGAACTCAGCCTTAAATAAGTATTGCAGCCTCCCCTATTTTTCATGATCACAAGGAATATAAACATTCAATCCTTTTCCAGTTCTTCCAGGCCTTTCCATTCTGCCAATCACCTGCTATATAAAGCTCTTATAACCAACACCTTTCAAAGATGAGAAGAAAATCCTTATTGGCCTTCTACAATTAAGCTTAGGTAAGAAATGCATATGGATTTGTAAAGACAATGCTAGCCATTTACTCCACACCTCCTCTTTCAGGGCCACTGCCATTAGCACAGTGCCACTTATTATTAGTCAATTAGTTCCAACATCTTTCCATCAACAAATACACATAAAAAAAGCTCCACTGATTCCAAGAATCACACAACCTCTTTCATTGCTTTTTGAGTGCTGAGTAAAAGGGACCGTTTAGCACTTAGCAAGACTCAAATCCTTAGATTTCCTAGGTGGTAAAGTTCACATAATAGCAAGGATTAAGCAAGCACTTTAAGAGAAGTCTCTGGGCCCCTTTAAACAGTAATGAACTCCAGCAGATTTGTGGGTGACCCTGACAGCTAAAACCCTTCTACAGAGAATTATCTCCCAACCTCCCAGGATGCCCTTTTGTGGTCAACCCTCCCTGGCGCCTGCACCACAGCACCTACAGGCAAAGACACAGATGGAGAAACAATCTCATAAAGAGGTTCTAAACACAGGGAAATTCTCCCTTGAGCCCTGAATTCAGCAAGTAGCTGGTGTAAAGAGAGTGAGACTTAAAGAGTGCCTGTTCAGAGCAATGTATTCTTGCTCCATGCACAGTTTTCCCAAATTTTCACTGTTTCACTAGTCATCTTATTTAGACAAAGAAACTTAAAAAAAAATAGTATCTTCAAACTAAACAAACACTGCATGCTTTGCAACACATTTTTATCTCCTCTCTGGGGTCAATGCAAGATCAAACTGACCTAAGCTTAAAAAAAAAAAAATCAATCAGGAACCAAATTCCTCGCTAGAGCGGTGTGAGCATGTGTGTCATACATAAATTCAAATGTGCACTCTGAAAACTACAGAACAAAACCCATCATATTGCCTATGACAGAAGGAGTGGGGAATTAATGAACAGTGAATAAGGACTGAGTACTCCAGTGGATAAGCAGCACAATAACCAAAAATGCTAACAAAGAAGAACTTTTCCACCGTGAGCTGCTGCAGTGGAGGACCACAAGCAGTCCGTACACTGTTCAGCACTTGTCAGTCACTCTTGGACTGAAGGGGCCCACATATAAAATAGCCTTCCAGGAGTGCCAGCGGTACCACAGCTAACAACCTCACTCACTCAGAATCTGATCTTCAAAAGACATTGAAACCTCATGGCCTATCCCTTTATCATTCAAAGACTTGCCTGACCCTGCTTCCTCCTCAACATCTTTGTTGTTTTTTTCGTTGTTGTTGTCCTGAGATCCTCACTATCCTGGTGCTTTGCAGAATTTGATTCGTCACATTCAAATGGCTGCAGTACACTAAAGCAGAAATTACCTGGTTCAGACCTCTCCAGCCCTCTTCATTTCAGAAGTTCTCTGACACCTGACTCCGAAGGAAGTATAGTATCTGGACAAATTCCCTCACTAGTTTCAATCTGTCAAGTGCTGGATGGTTTTCAAAGGAAAAAAAAATCTATTGCTGCTGATAAAAGTATGTGGAAATTGGATTTTTCATGCCTCCAATCATCTGACTGCCTGAAGATGTTTTCCAAGAGGTTTACACAAAGCAACAAATGTACAAATTTTTTTTTTTTTGAGGGTGGGGGGGATGATGATGAAAGATTTTACAATTCACCCTTCAAATAAAAATAGCTCCCTGCCACTTCATAACTGTAGAAACAGACAGATATTTCAGTCACTGGTTGTGATTGCATTCTCCATGCATGCTGGACTTTTCCAGTGCAAATGGGTCTGGACTGTACCCAGGAAGAATATTTGTTTGTGGTGTTTCTACGAGATATGAACCCTGAGCTAGAAAGGGAAAGTCCTCTAGCAACATGATGCCTATACTGAATAAACAAAGACAAAACATTAATCAAACACTGGAACAAGTGGGCAAGTTGGTAATTCAGGGTTTGCAGCAGGGAAAGGAAAATGAACACAGATGAACAATCTATTACAGGCATGGATGTGATTTATGAGGTTAAGGGGTATTTTTATAATTGACTACATCACCTAATACAGAATCTCATTAATGCCATTTTTAATACTTTGAAAAGTCCTATCAGGTTATTCCAGTTCAGAGCAATTACTTTTCTTAAAACAGCAAGTACAATTTGTAGATGACTGCCTCCTAAAGGCCAGATGTGTTTTGTCAATACTAACAGCTACCTACTACCGTTTGTGGAGATATACAACAAAAGCAGGTATGCTCTTAATTAAATCAGAAACCACTGTGATGTTAATTGCCTGTCCTGGTTTCAGCTGGGACAGTTAATGGTCTTCCTAGTAGCTGGTACAGTGCTATGTTTTTGAGTTGGGTATAAGAAGAATGCTGATAACACACTGATATTTTCAGTTGTTGCTAAGTAATGTTTAGTCTAAAGTCAAGGATTTTTCAGCTTCTCATGCCCAGCCAACAAGAAGGCCGGAGGGCCACAAGAAGTGGGGAGGAGACACAGCCAGGGCAGCTGACCCAAAGTGGCCAAAGGGGTATTCCATACCATGTGACATCATGCCCAGTATACAAAGTGGGAGGAGTGGGGGGATCACCAGTTGGGCATCAATCGGCAGGTGGTGAGCAATTCCATTCTGCACCATTTGTATATTCCAATCCTTTTATTATTACTATTGCCATTTTATTAGTGTTATCATTATTATTATTAGTTTCTTCTTTTCTGTTCTACTAAACTGTTCTTATCTCAACCCATGAGTTTTACTACTTTTCCCATTTCTCTCCCCCATCCCACTGGGTGTGGGGGGGAAGTGAGTGAGCAGCTGTGTGGTGCTTAGTTGGTGGCTAGGGTTAAACCACAACACTTGTATTTCCAATCATTTCTTTTCACTTTGAGTTCAATACCATCAGATCTCAGCACATTTGACTTTGTGATCATCATCAGAAAGTATCCAGCACTAAGGCTAGCTGCTTTTTTTTTCCCCTTCTTCTTCATGTGTTCTCCCACTCATAATGCCCCATTCCAACCACTAGTTTAAAAGCATTGACTCTATTACCCCTGCAACTTATTATTAAAAGAAGTAACAGCCCATGTGAGGCCAACTGAATTCTGTTGCAGACAGAAAGCAATAAAAGAAAATTTGCAACTACTAGGATTCGTAGTAACATCTCCTGGACGTGGGAAATAACATGTCCCAGTAAGTCACTACACTGTTAATGGAACCATTCAAAGCCACTCCCTATCTGGATGAAGAAGACACTGGCAGCATCAGATCATTTATCTGTTTGGATCTAAGCTTGTCTGAGGGTGCCCCCAAACGACTTCTTCCTTTGCCAATATGTCACCACCTTCTTCCCTTATAGCTATACACACAAAACATACTGGCCACTTACCCTGTAGACCTCCTCAAGCAACAGCTTAGCACAATTCTGGCCAAGTTCCTCAGGAAGCACAGCTGCTCCCTGGCCCTGAGGGTTTGAGGCTAGCTCAGCACTGAGAATAGTGCCATTGATGGTTTCTGCAGTAAGGCACATGCCAAAACCGGGTGATCTGAAAGGAAGGGAAAGAGTGCATTTGCTTTAAGGACAAAAATCGAGTAGTGAGCCAAGAACTACGCCCAGACAATCTCCTCCTCAAGTCATGAACAGCTCCTTGCACGGGACAATACTGGGAATCTGGACTTGCTGACGAATTTCCCGTTCTACACATTTGATTCACACTGGAAAAAACATTAACAACAGTATTTAAAAGTTAAACCCCAAACCCCACTTACCCCAAATCCACTGTGCTGGCTATTCCAGGCACAAACTCTTTAAAAAAGAAAAAAGGAAAAAAAAACCCAAAACAACATCCAAACCTCACAAATACCCTCCTCTACTAAAAAAATAGTCTCTGTCACATTTATTTTAATGATGCTTGATGAATATTTCAAAGGTATTTGGAGTTTCTTCTCTGTAAGATTCAAAAACAAAACTAACTTTCTTGAGGGACTGAGCTCTTTCCCTGGAAGCTTCAATATTTAGCAAGATTAGATCATAGCCATGGCATCAAGCACAATAAAATAAAACAAAAAGTTGATCCACATTACTTGTTGTCCCGGTTTTGGCTGGTATAGAGTTAATTTTCTTTCTAGTAACTGCTGTGGTGTTAGGGTTTGGGTTTAGTATGAGAAGAATGTTTGTAATACACTGATGTTTTCAGTTGTTGCCAAGTAGTGTTTATACTAAGTCAAGGATTTTTCAGTTTCTCATGCCCAGCCAAGAAGGCTAGAGGGGCACAAGAAGTTGGGACGTGACACAGCCAGGGAAGCTGACCCAAACTGGCCAAAGGGGTATTCCACACCATGTGACGTCATGTCTAGTACATAAACTGGGAGAAGTGAGCTGGGTGGATCACCACTCAGGAACTAACTGGGTGTCGGTCGGCAGGTGGTGAACAAGTGCATTGTGCATCACTTGCTTTGTATATTCCAATTCTTTTATTATTACTATTGCCATTTTATTATTGTTATTATTATTATTATTTCCTTCCTTTCTGTCCTATTAAACTGTTCTTATCTCAACCCATGAGTTTTACTTGTTTTTCCCTGATTCTGTCCCCCATCCCACTCAGTGGGGAGACGTGAGAGAGCAGCTGTGTGGTGCTTAGTTGCTGGCTGGGGTTAAACCATGACACTCGTATTTCCGATTGCTTCTTTTCACTTTGAGTTCGATACCATCCGAATAATTATAACTGTGTAAGAATACCTAACATACGATTTGAAGAAAGAAACCAAAACACCCTATTTTCCTTAGGGCTTAGGATCCTACAAAATGGTATTGTGAGAGTTAAGAAACACTTTTGCTACAACAAAGTCACAGATGGCAGAGTACAGCTTGCTGAGAAATCAGAAAATTGTAAGGAAGGGAAAAAAAAAAAGTCACAAGATCCTCTTATTTATAGGCTCTGGAAGAGCACCAATAACTAGCCATTCAAGTAAGGTTAACTTAACTTTACTCCACATACAGGGTTTCCCGCAGTTCTGGAATCCTGCTGCCTCCATCACCCAACTTTTTAATTAAAAGAGTCCCACTGACTCAAAACTGTAAGGAATGTCACCAACATCCATAACCCACAAAAACAAACCTCAAACACCATACACAGAAACTCTCCCAGTGCCAGAAAAACAACAGTTCCTCCAGAGGCATTTCAGTAGGACAGGAACAAAAAGATATCGGTGGTTCCCTCTCACATTTAACTGCCTGCACTTGCTGAACAACACAGAAGGTATGTTAAAGATGCTTCTCTTCTCCTTTCCTTCCTCTGAAAGACAGAGATCTACACAGCGAGAAAAGAACAGTGTCAAGGATGTTATTTTTTGGACAAGTATCTTTTAGTAACTATACCCCCTGGCATATATTTTTAGTGTTCAGTAGCATGTGGCAATCTGCCTAAATAAAAATTAAAATCATCCAGTGCCTCATGTATGTGAAGACAGTATCAGGAAGCATCTGCACAGGCAAACTTTCTGCTGCAAATGCTCAGAACAGAACCGGGAAGTTTTTGTTTAGAGATACATTATAAGTGGCAGAAGATAAAACGTGTTTCCTGAAGCTTTTGGCACGGTGGAAGAGATGCAGTCCAACACCTTATATTCTGAAATCAGGACTTGGTTTGGGCTGGGCACAGATGGTCTGAACTAGTCCTCGCCAGTCTTACTCATCACCCGAGGCAGCACAGGCAACAAGGCATACTGCTTTCCTTCCTTGTCCTGCTAAGACACACAGACACATATACTGGCACCATACTTAAACTGAATGTGACAGCACAGCAGCATCAGAAAGCCACATCCACCAGCAAGGTGGAGAGGGATTCAGTTCCTCTTCCCATGCTATTATTTATCCCTCTGCACAGGCTAGCCATGCAAGTAGTAAATGTAATCCTGCTGCCCCAATTCATTTGACTTTTTCACTTTATAGACAGATTAAAAAAAAAAAAAAAAAAAAAAAAAGGACTGCAAAGCCAGACAGCTACCACAAAAGTTTTTGCAATTCTGATTACTGTTAACAGTCTGGAGCCACAAGACTTACTAACCTGGGATATTAAATATGATGAAGGATTGGAAAGAGGAAAAATACTTAGAAGTGAGTCAATAATTTTTAGATTTGTGAACCTAACAAGTTTTCTTTAAGGTAGTATTTCAAAACGCAGAAACAGTGGAAAAAAAAAATGCGCATGCTTGGATTGAGCATTGTCATGGTTTAATCCTAGCCAGCAACTAAGCACCACGCAGCCACTCACTGACTTGCCGCACAGTGGAATGGGGGATAGAATCAAACCGGTAGAAGTGAAAAAACTCCTGGGCTGAGATAAAGACAGTTTAACAGGTAAAGAAAAAGCCACACATGCAAGCAAAGCAAACCAAGGAATTCATTCACCGCTTCCCATCAGCAGGCAGGTGTTCAGCCATCTCCAGGAAAGCAGGGCTCCAACACATGTAATGGTGACTTGAGAAGACAAACACCATCTCTCTGAATGTCCCCCCTTCCTTCTTCTTCCCCCACCTTTATATACTGAGCACGACATCATATGTCCTGGAATATCCCTTTGGTCAGCTGGGGTCAGCTGTCCCAGCTGTGTCCCCTCTCAACTTCTTGTGCACCCCCAGCCTGCTCGCTGGTGGGGTGGGGTGAAAGGCAGAAAAGGCTTTCACGCTGTATAAGCACTGCTCAGCAATAACAAAAACACCTCTGCATTATGAAGGCTGTTTTCAGCACAAATCCAAAACATAGCCACATACTAGCTACTATGAAGAAAACTAACTCTATCCCAGCTAAAACCGGGACAAGCATACAGACAGAAGACAAACAAATTAGTTATCCAGAACTCCTTCAACCTCAACGAAAAGTGACAAGAGGACAACAAAGCTGACAGGTATCAGTAGAATTGTCTGAATCACATCCATCACTTCTGTGTTCTGCTGGCAAACAATATCTGTGGAAGTACAGTAAATTGATGTCTCAATTTTCCAGTCCTTGCTGGTGAAAGGACATTCCTTCAGCTATTTATGTAATGGTAAAGCAGAAGACAACCCACAGAGCTCAAACACTTTCTAAAACAGTTTGGTCCCATCCTTAATACTACCATTTCCATCAGAAGGTGTACAGTCAAGTTTGAACGTTGGTTTTCACACTATAGCATGGCACCTCTGATCTTAATCTCACTTCAAAGCAACAGGTTTTAAAACTGTTGCCTTTAATGGCAGTAATGATGTATTACATTCCTTGTTTAAGAAAAAATGCAACTTCTATCCCTGTACCACCAGTTACACAAACGTATCTAATGAATCATTCAATTTTTTCCCCAAGAGGAATATTTATTTTAAGTCAGCAAAATAGAAGATCACTGTCTAAAACTCAATAAAATTACAGATCAGAATACCCTAACAGATGAACAAACGCAGAATTACATTTCTGTTCCCTGTGAATACTGGATACTCACTTTCCAGAGCTGACCCCCTTCATATGATCTGTGTAGATATAAATGTCTGGGAGGAATTTATTCAGGATGCTCCTTGCAGATTCCACCATTCTGTTTGCCATCTGTGGTGACACTCTGACAGAGTATCTACATTTCCAAGCTAAGGAATTCATTGTGGTCGTAAAACAAATTTAAACCAGAGACTAACAAAAGTGGCCAAGAGGTCTCGATGCATTATTTCAGAAATATGGTTTTGGCCTACACATCCATTCATGAGCACCAGTCCATTTTCCTAAGTGCTTTCTACAGTCTTTTCACTGATATACCCTGAAGTGAGGTACACAGAACATATGCAGAACAACTTATTGTGACTAGGCAAACATCCATCTTAAAAATGCCCTTCTATAATTTTAAACTGCTTTTCCGTCAACCTGTACTTTCTTATGAGGGAGGAAGTTCTGCACACTCTGCTCTTCATATACTATTAAAAGATGGTGATGGGTGAAGTTTCTCTGAATTAGCAGCGAGAAATCCTGTCTTTCTATTTCTATCAGGGAGAAACTGGATGGATGAAATTAAAGACAAATGTTTTAACAAAAGAAAAAAAAAATATTTCAAAAGCTAAAAAAAATGTCTTCGCTCTCTCCAACTATTTTGCAGTGATGTGAGGCTACCACATTCACTGGTTCTCTAGTCACTCAGCATGTGAAAGTAACAGTTCCAGGGAAGAAGAAATTACCACCTTCCTGCTCACCCCACCCACCTCCTCATGGTACAGAGATGAACTGCCTTTATGCCTTTTTACCGAGGTGCTGCTTCAGTGATATTCCCAACAGATCTTCAAATGTACAAAGCACATTGCGCTCAAAATTCCATCCCAACTATAATGCACTCATGCTCTGCACGTTTAACCACCCATCTGTGCACAGCAATGCAGAGAAACACAGTCTCAAACCTTCTAGCTGGCAGAAGGGAATTTCCTTTTCTACAAATTTCTATTGCGTTCTCTTGTGGAGTAGGTAAACCAAAAGTTTTAAGATGTTAACAGCAAAACCAGTAAATAATAATCAAAAACCTGATTGTTCTGCACAGTTGGCGCACTCAGTATTTTGGATGACTATAAAAGGTTACTGCAACACAAGCTCCCCAGCTGTGAGGAAGATTTGCTCAGTTGAATCTTGAAGGGACAAAAATGCACATATAAAAGATCTAAGCACTCATCCTTCCGGATGTTTTGTTTTCTACTGGTTTGAAGGACCACTTAATGGCTAAACTAAAATGACGCTGCCTCTCACTGGGCTTACTAAAGGCAAACCTTTATCCCCGAGAAAAAGCCCAGGAAAACCTAAAGGGAAGTGGAAGTTAAAAAACCTGGAGTTCACATACATTGATCAAATCCAGGCAAAGTGGCCCACAATGGTGCTGTGTTATTAACATCAATTTAGAAAGATGGCACTAAAGCGATGATCATTGCTTCCTCCTTCACACAGAAACAGAGGATAGAACTACTCACTACAGAGGTGGACGGGGGCATAAGGAAATTACTTTCTTCATGGAAAGACCATGATAAACACCACTAAAAGCACAATGACCTGCCCCCTTTTTATTCTACAACACATGCACCCAGTAAAATTGCTCTCACTTGGCAAAGCTGCACTCATCCAAATGCTGCAGTTGGAAACAGAGGTCAAAGTGTCCTGTTCTCACACAATTATGTTCGTATGCCACAAAATAAGAGGAGGAACAGGCTGCAAGTTTGCCCCTGTGGCAGGAAACCTGCCCCCATTCCTGCATTCCTTTTGAGTAATCAAAGCCAGATCACGTTTGGGACTCTTATAATCACAAATTAAACTACAAGTTGGCCAATGCTCAAGAGAGAGCAGGAACTTATGAAATACAACGTTTAATATACCTTACCTGCAGGGGATTTCTGCCTTCTTTCTACAGCGACAGCAGGCTCATGACAGATACCATATAAAAACCACAAGAGAAAAATAAATTTAAAAAAACCAAACCCAAAACATAAACTAGATGTGCAGTTCTGTTTGCAAAAGCCAGTACTGCACAACAACATTTTGTGCCCTTATCTTTGTGCGGAAGTAACACCTCCTCTACTTCCATCTCCAATGGTACTACTGAAGGTAAAGAGCTAACAAACTCCTTTTCATAACAATAAAAAGCTCAGTTCACAGGTGTGCTGTGAGGTGTAAACTGAACTAAGACTTAAGCTCCCATCTAACATTCTGCTAGACTCATTAACAGCCAAGATGCCACCTATTCAATACTTAACCACATTTGTTACTACTGGATTTACACACAAGGCAAGATTCCTTTTAGTGCTGCTACATTATGTGATGGAAGTTATTTTAACCTTTTGCTATTGAAAAGATTTTAAATGGTGCTGTTCAGTTTTAAATTTATTTACTTGTCTACTAACACTTTTTGAACAGCAATGTTCTGAACACAGCAGTTTTGAGACACGGTCCTGAAATCTAGTTTGTGATCCCTTTGTGTAATGTCACCTTGTGTTATCTGGGCACTTGCTCAGCAACATGGGTACACTTCCGCAACTTCAAGTTGGAAGACTTATTTTTTTTTAAGGCAAACTCATTTAAAAGAAGAAAACCAACCAAACAAAAAAGGATACGCAGTTCCTCTGATGCGCTTGATTTTGCCAGGGTCTGTGAACTGAATAGGCTGCAAGACCTTTCTCACTGGGCAAGCAAACAGTATCTCTCCACCCCCTTTGGGGGGCATTCCTCTACGGTTGATCTAGAAACAGTAATGGAGAAGAAAAGCAAGTTAGCAAAGAGCACAAGGGATGCACTTACACACTCAAAAATGATAGCTTTTATTTCACGTATAAAAAAATGTTATCAGTAGGGGTATTATGTGAACACAGGTGAGAAAAAGGCATCCTAAAGGCAGAACTGGATTTTGCACTGAACCTATAAGCAAAAATTGATTTCTTTTTTCCTCCTCTCTCTGAAGTACAGTAGGGCATGGCTTCTTAATGGAAAACAAAACAAAACCAACCAACCAAAAACCGAAAATCTTTACCAGGAAGGAAACCTTGGCTTAAGATTGGTCTGTAATAGCAAACCTGTACCTCACTGAAGAAAGTCTAGAAGTGTTTGATGCTTAGTATGTATATGGGGGACCAGAATTAACACATTCCCACAAACAGGCCTGGCCAGCCTGACCCTGTCCCACAGCTCCCAGCCAACATCCATAAGGATGGGGATGGGCCATGGGCCTGTGGGTGGGTCTGGCTCAGGTGCCCCATGGCAGGGCAGGGCAGGGCTGTGGGGAGCTAGAGACCGGCCCTGCTGCAGGGTCACTGGGGCAAGGGCTGATGATCCCAGAGCAATGACATGGGGTCCTGAGCCACGGGCAGGGTGGGAGGAGGCACCCAGTGGCAGGGGGCTTGGCAGAGCAAACAAAAGACTAGTAGTGCAGCTAGGGCCTTCACACATTTTAAATGAGGGTTGAAAGGCTACAGTTTCTTTCTCCAGCCTAAAAAGAAAAAAAAAAATCTATTCTACATCCAAATTTACTGAGCCTGTGAAGAGTGAAGTCTTCAAAGAAAAGTTTCCTTCCTGTATTTTCCAAACTGGAAGCAAACCCGCATCACCCAAACACAGATCCAGCTCCTCTACTGGTGAAGGAGGAAAAAGATTCTACTATTATTCCCTAGCCCTAAGCACAGGGCAGGAAGAGCAAGTGGAAGGAAAAAGAAATTAAATGAACTGAAAAGGAACAATAAAGCAAAAAGGTTTCTTAACTTGCATAGATCTTGCAGACTAAGAAAAGTCACTACTTTCTCCTTGCCCTCTCTACCCATAGCCTTTGCATCTCTCTTCTACCACATCTTCAATCACTGTGTGGCTGGTATGTCATTTAAAACATGCCAAGAACAAGAGGCAATTGCAGAAATTGTGTGTAGCTACAACTAGATACCTGCTAGAGACAGATACTGGCAGCAAGCACGTGGCCCTGTGAAGCAGTGCAAAAGTACCGTTTCAACATGTGCTAGAAAAGAGAGGAGCAAATTATCTTACCTTGATTTCCAGACTTTCACCATCAATTCCAAACTTCTTCAGTAGGGGTAGAGCTGTTGCCTTAAGGACATCAACCTATAGAACACAGAATTAAAAAAGCAGACTCTTTATTGGAAGTTACGTAAGTCAGTAATTTAAAAATCCTTGCATTATGAGATGCCTAACAAAGACAAGGCTTCTCCATACTATGTATTCTATGGGAAGACATGGGAATGCAGCACAGAGAGCTTTGGCTACTCTTAGACTACCACAGTATCTCATTACTCAAAAAATTTGCTAGAACAAATTGCTAGGAGGTAGCATTTCCCATTCTGGATTTCCTCCTCAGCCTGACTTTTACTTCTATTATGGTTCAGCTAAACCAGCTCATTTGTTTCTCCGAACACAGTTATTGAAAAAGTTATATTCTTCTGTCACTGCTAAAAAATTCCTACAGCTAAATAAATTATGATTGCAAGAACGTTTGCATTTTGGAGCAGGCTCTTGATTTGGCAGGAAGAACCTCATCATCCTTCTATGAAGAACTTCTCATCTGTTTCTGAAAAACAGAAGCTTCTAGGTAACTTCTGTTGAAATACTCAGAAGAATCTGAAGTGGGTGACACATCATCCATGTACTCCCTTTGACACAGATGCTGACCAGATCCAGTCTGAGCAGGATTTTATTTGCCATTGCTCCTCCTAATTGCTGACGAAAGACAACAGTGACTGCCATCTCCTTCCCTCTGCTGAAACTTCAGTAGCGTTGTTGAAGGTGACAAAAATGATTTAGCAGTGCAACAGCACAGTTAGTTACCCAAGAGAAGCAGCTTGGGACAGACAGGACCAGGACAGCATGAGCAAAAAGGAACTAAATTCAGGTGAAGGAAACAGGCATGCGGTAGACAGCAGTTCAGGAGGTAGGAAAAAAAAGCACCCTCCTTGCCACACCTTAAGCCAGGAGCCACAATTATTTTCATTCTCTCTGATTTGCAGACTGCAAGTCACTGATGAAGTAGGAGCACATACCTCACCTACAAAGCTGTGAACAACCTGTTAGAGCTACCTGAGTAGCTACAGTTCTCATTCTTCAAACCCTGCTGGCCAACATACTTCCTTTCTTACAAAGAGGCATTTGGTGTTGTTTTTAATGTTTTCCTTAAAAAAACCCAACCCTGTAAGTCAATGATTATTTTTTATATTTAAATATTTTGTATTTTTTACAGCCAGGCTACCTTAATTCAGCCCCTCAGTAGTATTTATTAATCACACAAATTTGACTTTTAGAGCAAAACCCTTTACTAACATGCATGTGCACATACATAGGCACACATGAATACCACTGGCAGAAGTTCCAACAAGCTGATCTGGTTCACATTAAAGTTACCCAATATTTCTCCCTCTTTCTTATGAAATAAAATACACCAGTAAAAAAAGAAAAGCTTCACTGTGTAGGTTAGGAACTCCCTTTCCCTCCTCCATTTCCACTTTTGCAATTCTTTGGACTGAAGTCTGTATCTCTGGAAAAAGCATGTTTGCCAACATTAGGAAGCTGCATCAATTCTGAGTCTGGTTTGTCTGTTTCCAAAAATGTCAAGACTTGTCACAGTTTTTAGTCCTCAGACAAATTCCAGCCATTATGCTTATCAGGTACCAGACAGACACATAATAAGAGACCGTCTCTGTTCCAATTTGCAGACTAAATAGAGAAGGTAATCAGCAGTATCTGAAGCAGAAAAGGCTGTTCTGCTT